>JAFMOD010000147.1:0-46509 GCA_019802435.1 Corydoras maculifer
TACATTGTTGTTGCTGCCTGGCCGCTCAAGGAGGATGAGTCCCCCACTGAGTCTTGGTCCTCCCAAGGTTTCTTCCTTGAATAACAACATAAAAGGGAGTTTTTTCTTGCCACTGTCGCTTCGGCTTGCTCTTTGGGGGTTTAAAGGCTTTTCATTCTGTAAAGCTGCTTTGTGACAATGTACTGTTGTAAAAAGCGCTATATAAATAAATAACTTGAACTTGAACTTGAACTTATTATCAAAGTGTGACATCATCGTCATGACGACAGAAACACAACAGAACCACACTGTAAACCAGAGGAGCAAACAATTATTACATTCATACAGCTCCCATCGGCTGACATATCTGTTTGGATGAAGGGTTATCATCTCAAATTAAATTGATCAAAAACGGAGCTCCCATCCAAACCCTCAACCAAATCATGACCTGACCTTCCAAACTGATGACTCCAAAATCTCTCCAACCGACTCGGGCCGTCACCATGGTTTCATAATGGACTGACATCTCAAACTCTGATCAGGTCACTAAAACCATGCGTTCCTGCAGATTCTTCAGTACAACATCAGGAAGATCAGATCTTTCTTAACTGAACACACTGCTCAGCTGTTAGTCCAAGCCCTCATCCTATCCCGGCTCCATTACTGTAATGCACTGCTGGCCGGTCTCTCAGTTTGCACAATCAGACCTCTACAACTGATTCAGAACTCTGCAGTCCGACTTGTGTTCAACCACCCAAGTGACCTTATGTACCTCCACGTCTCTTCTCTCTCCATTGGCTCCCTGTAGCTGCTGCATTCAGTACAAGACACTGACTCTGACCTACAGGACAATCTCTGGATCTGCCCCCTCTTACCTTCACTCTTACCTTCACTCTTACCTTCACATGTCCTGGTGATTCAACATCACCGTGGTGCTGATTCATATTTTTCTATCAAAACTAGAGCTACATTATGGAAATTTAAAGCTGTTGAAAAACTTAGTACTGCACTGTACACGGTGCACAGATCTGATTGGCTGAGCAGTGCCAAATATCACACGAGTTTCGTGTTTGTAGCTCAAAAATTGTGCAAGTTACGCCACTTTAAAAATGTGATTTTCCCCACAGGAAATGAACTACGCCAAATTTGAAGAGTGATCAGGAGTGAACACAGAGTGCAGCCATCTCCGACTCCAGGGAATTTCGTCTTTGTAGCTCGAAAGTTGGCCGAGTTACAGAAGTGCAAATGTCAGCGTAATGCAAAGTGAATGGGACTTTTGGCTCGGAAAAACGGGAATATCTCGGGAACGGTACGACGAGTCCTCAGCTGTATACAAGCAGTGGTCTCACCGATGAGCCGGACGTGTTCGTACATCATTCATTTATTCATTAATTCATTCATTATCTCCCGCTTATTCTTTATTAGGGTTGCGGTGGGGTTCCCCATGCCCATCCAGGGGAGAACATCTCGGGCGCTGGGCAGATAGACCCAGGACAGGGCGCCAATCCATCGCTGGGCACACACTCACTCACACAGACACACTCTATATGGGGCAATTTTTTGAGAATTAAATTAACTTGATTAAATTAACTTTTTGGACTGTGGGAGGAAACCGGAGAACCCGGAGGAAACCCACGCAGACACGGGGAGAACATGGAAACTCCACCCAGATGGGGATTCGAACCGGGAATCCCTAGCGCTGAGAGGCAAACGTGCTAACCACTAAGCCACCGTGCCGCCCTCGCATACGTACATCAAAGCAATAAAAATGCTTTTTCATATCGTCACCCCTCAGTATTATATGCCATGTACATAATTGAGTAGTTTTTATTTTATTTTATTTTATTTTGTATATACTGAGATACAGGTGGCACGGTGGCTTAGTGGTTAGCATGTTCTCCTCTCAGCACTAGGGATTCCCGGTTCGAATCCCAATCTGGGTGGAGTTTCCATGTTCTCCCTGTGTCCGTGTGGGTTTCTCCGGGTTCTCCGCTTTCCAAAAACCATGGTTGAAGGTCAACTGAATTCTCCAAATTGCCCCATATAGAGTGTGCCTGTGTGAGTGAGTGTGTGCCCAGCGATAGATTGGTGCACTGTCCTGGGTGTATCTGCCCAGTGCCTGAAACGTTCTCCCCTGGATGGGGAAACCTACCCCCCCCCCCCGTGACCTTAATGAGGATAAAGTGAAAGATAATAGATGGATATACTGAGCTCTATTTTGATTAATTTTTAATTTCAATTTTAAATAATTAATTACTGTCACTTTTGCTGCTGGGAAATGTGAATTTTCCACATTGTGTGACCAATAATGGATTATATTATCTTACAGAGAACGAAGTTTAAAAAGTGGGCGTGGCCAGGGAATAGGGTGCGGTTAGAATGAGAAGGAGGAATTCATCCATCCATTATCTTCTGCTTTATCCTCTAATAGGGTTGCATTGGGGTTCCCCATGTCCATCCAGGGGAGAACATTCCATCTATCACTGGGCACACACATTCACACACATAGACACACAAACACACACTATATGGTTGAATCCATGTTTTTGGACTGTGGGAGGAAACCTACGCCCATTCAGAGGAGAACGTTTCGGACGCTGGGCAGATACACCCAGGACAGGGAACCAATGTATCACTGAGCACACACTCACACAAACATATGGGGCAATTTAGAGCATTCATTTTACCTTGAATCCATGTTTTTAGACTGGACCCTTGCCCATCCAGGGGAGAACGTTTTAGGCACTGGGCAGATACAGCCAGGACAGGATACCAATCTATATGGGCAGACACTTACACAGACACTCACACAAAAACACATTATATAGGGCAATTTAGAGTATTCTATTTACCTTGAATCAGCATTAGAGGTTCAATCTGGGTGGAGTTTCCATGTCCTCCCTGTGTCCATGTGGGTTTCCTCCGGGTTCTCTGGTTGACTTCATAGTCCAGAAACATGGATCAAGGTCAATTGAATTCTCCAAAATTGCCCCATAGAGAGTGTGTATGTGTGAGTGAGTGTGTGCCCAGTGATAGACTGGCGTCCTGTCCTGGATGTATCCACCCAGCACCCGAGACGTTCTCCCCTGGATGGGTATGGGGAACCCTAATAGAGGATAAAGTGGAAGATAATGGATGGACTGTTGTATGGATTAGTCCTATAGTATGAGTACAGCAGTATGTAGTACGGATTGCAGTACGGTTCCCCCATTCTGCTTTAACAGTAGACGCTGTTGTTCTGAACGCTGAATCACGCAGAACCTGAAACCCTGCAGTTTACACGTCTGAAGCTCCTGATTTACGGCGCTTTGATAATCAGCCAGTGGTCTGGAGCAGATTAGCTTGGATAAGATAAGAGTGACACTCAGACCTCCACAGGCACCTGACCTCCCCCTCTGCCCTGTAATAAAGTGTGGAGCCGAGCCATAGGGCGCCGGGGCGTCCCATTCTGCCCCGGTGAGGTGCGGGGCAGCTGCGACTAAAGGCCGCCGATGGCCTGCTGTGGTGCGGCGCTGGTGTGGCAGAGTCCCAGCAGTGAGTTCCAGAGCTAACCGCACCCATGCAGTGTTCCGCTCATCACAGCTCGGTGGGGATGTGGGAACTCTCTTTGAGGCTCCTGTTTCCAGGGGTCCTTCGGAATTTTTCCCAACAGAAAAATGGGTTTTATGGGTTTCATATCAAAGTGTCGGGCGACACTTAATCTAATCAACCCCCAGAACCAGGATTCAGTACAGATCATATACGTTTGGCTTGGTGGTTAGCACGTTCGCCTCTCAGCGCTGGGGATCCGGGTTCGAATTTCAATCTGGGTGGAGTTTCCATGTTCTCCCCCATGTCTGCGTGAGTTTCCGCTGGGGTCCTCGGTTTTCTCCCATGGTCCAAACATATGGATTCAAGGGAAATTTATTAATTCATTATCTTCTGCTAGGGCGGTAGGTGGCTTAGTGGTTAGCACGTTCGCCTCTCAGCACTAGGGATTCCCGGTTCGAATCCCCATCTGGGTGGAGTTTCCATGTTCTCCCTGTGTCTGCGTGGGTTTCCTCCGGGTTCTCCGGTTTCCTCCCACAGTCCAAAAACATGGATCATTCATTCATTCATTCATTCATTATCTTCCGCTTATCCTCTATTAGGGTCGCGGTGGGGTTCCCCATGCCCATCCAGGGGAGAACATCTCGGGCGCTGGGAAGATAGACCCAGGACAGGGCGCCAATCCATCGCTGGGCACACACTCACTCACACAGACACACTCTATATGGGGCAATTTTGAGAACTCAATTAACTTAATCCATGTTTTTGGACTGTGGGAGGAAACCGGAGAACCCGGAGGAAACCCACGCAGACACGGGGAGAACATGGAAACTCCACCCAGATGGGGATTCGAACCGGGAATCCCTAGCGCTGAGAGGCGAAAGTGCTAACCACTAAGCCACCATGCCGCCTAAACATGGATCAAGTTAATTGAACTCTCAAAAACATTGCCCCATATAGAGTGTGTCTGTGTGAGTGAGTGTGTGCCCAGCGATGGATTGGCGCCCTGTCCTGGGTCTATCTGCCCAGCGCCCGAGACGTTCTCCCCTGGATGGGCATGGGGAACCCCACCGCGACCCTAATAGAGGATAAAGCGGAAGATAATGAATGAATGAATTATCTTCTGCTTAATACTCTACTAGGGTTACGGAGGGGTGGGGTGGGGGGGTCCTGTTGGTCAGATAAACCGAGGACATGGAGCCAGCCAATCTATGGCTCACACACACATACACTATATGGGGCAATTTAGAGCATTCAATTCACCTTAAATCCATGTTTTTGGACTGTGGGAGGAAACCCGAGAACCCGGAGGAAACCCACACGGACATGGGGAGAACATGGAAACTCCACCCAGATTGGGATTCGAACTTGAATCTCCAGCACTGAGAGGAGAACATGCTAACCACTAAGCCACAGTGGTAAAATGCCCTCAAGGTAAATTCATTTATTATCTTTCATTTATCTTTTTCTAGGATCGAAGGGGGGGGGATACTTCCATTCATGCCCCTCCAGGGGGAGAACGTTTTGGTTGCAGGGCAGATACACCCAGGACAGGGCGCCAATCTATCACTGGACACACTTACGCACACTCAGAAAAACACTCTATATGGGGCAATTAATAGCATTTAATTTACCTTCAATCCAGGTTTTTGGACTGTGGGAGGAAACTGGAGAACCCGGGGACATGGAACAGATTGGGATTTCTCATGCTGAGAGGAGAACATGCTAACCACTAAGCCACCATGCTGATCTCAAGGTAAATAGAATGCTCTAAATTGCCCCATATAGTGTGTGTGTGTTGTGTGGCTGTGTTAGTGAGTGTATGCCCAGTGATAGGTTGATGCCTGTCCTGGGTTTATCTACCCAGCGCCCGATACGTTCTCTCTGGATGAGCATGGGGAACCCCGCCCCCCTCCTGTCCCCGTCCCCCCGTGACCCTAGTAGAGGAAAAAGAAGATAATGAATGAATGATATTAAAAAGTCCTCTATTTCTAGTGTGCAATATTCCAAGGCCTAATGTTTCAAGGGTACTAGGGTAATATTAGTGCATATGGTCTTCGCAGCTCAAACTTTTAATGTCCTTAATATTCTACAGGTTCTGAAACATAAAGGGTCCATTGTCTTTAGTACACATTTCATTCAGGGTCCTGAATCTCTAGGCCCCTATATTTCCAAGGGCTCTTGTTTTTCGGACATGGAGTTCCAGTTTTCCCAACGGTACTGTGTTTTAAGGGCCCTTCAACGGTTATTATTTATGTCCCCTGAGTTTCAACTCCAATATTTCAGCAGTACTGAAAGGATGCTGGATTCCAGCTCTGAGGTACATTGTTTGGGTCGTGATGGAAAGGCTCGATGTTAATTAGTACCATAATGTTTTTCAGTCTTTAAAACACGGGTAGCACATAGAACCCCATGGTATTAGCGAAGGGTCCGAATCTACGGGCTTTATATTTGTCCTTGTTTCCATCCATTCATTTATTCATCCATTATCTTCCGCTTTATTCTCTACTAGGGGGGGTTCCTCATGCCCATCCAGAGGAGAACTGGGTTTCGGGCGCTGGGCAGATTCACCCAGGACAGGACGCCAATCTATCATGGGCACACACTCACTCACCCAGACACACTCTCTATGGGGCAATTTGGAGAATTCAATTGACTTGTTCCATGTTTTTGGACTGTGTTAGGAAACCGGATTGGGATTTGAACTGGGAATACCTAACCACTAAGCCACCGTGCCGCCCGTCCCTGTATAATTTTGAGTATCCTAGAACCAAAACACTAGAACCAAAACACATCCTACTGACTGCTACATATCCACTGCTGCAATAAATCAAGGTTCTATCTTTATAGGGCCCTATTTTCCAAAAATCCCTTATTTTTATTAGTACTATATAACAAGTAGGGCGGCACGGTGGCTTAGTGGTTAGCATGTTCGCCTCTCACTAGGGATTCCCGGTTTGAATCCCCATCTGGGTGCAGTTTCCATGTTCTCCCCGTGTCTGCGTGGGTTTCCTCCCACAGTCCAAAAACATGGATCAAGTCAATTGAGTTCTCCAAATTGCCCCATATTGAGTGTGTCTGAGTGAGTGTGTGCCCAGCGATGGATTGGCGCCCTGTCCTGGGTGTATCTGCCCAGCGCCCGAAATGTTCTCCCCTGGATGGGCATGGGGAACGCCCCCGCGATTAATGAATATATAACAAGGAACCCTATACATTCTTCTCCCTAGGACCACAGTTTAAGGACCTGATTCATTAAGTTCTATTTTTCATTCATTCATTCGTTGTCTTATGCATGATCACCCACTAGGGTGGCATGGGGGAGGGAGGGTTCCCCATCTGAAGAGAATGTTTCAGCCGCTGGGCAGATACATACAGGAAAGGGTGCCAATCCATCGCTGAACACACACACAAACGCTCTATTGGGCAATTTACAGCTTTCGATTTATCTTGAATCCATGTTTTTGGACTGTGGGAGGAAACCGGAGAACCCGGAGGAACCAGGAACATGGAAACTCCAACCAGATAGGGATTCGAAGCTAGATCCACCTCGCTGAGAGGAGAACATGCTAACCACTAAGCATCCAATTGACCTCGATTTATATTTTTGGAATGTGGGAGAGAACCCGGAGGAAACCCACAGGGACATGGGGAACATGGAAACTCCACCCAGATTGCGATTTGAACCTGGACCCTCAGCACTGGAAGGTGAACATGCTAACCACTAAGCCACCCTGCCATCCCAGTTTTGTTTTAATGGAACTATATTTTGGAACCAGGGGAACACGGTGGCTTAATGGTTAGCACGTCTAGTTAGTTCTAGTTCTAGCTCCGAATCCCAATCTGGGTGGATTTTCCATCTTCCGTATCCCAGTTGGTTTCCTTCAGGTTCTCCAGTTTCCTCCCACAGTCCAAAAACATGGATTCTAAATAAATGAAATGCTCTAAATTGCCCAATATAAAGTGTGTTTGGGTATATAAAAGTGTGTGCCCAGCGTTAGATTGGCACCCTGTTCTGGGTGTATCTGCCCAGCACCTGAAAGGTTCTCCCCTGGATGGGCATCCCCCCCCCGCGACCTTAGTAGAGGTTAAAGCGGAAGATAATGGATGAATTTGGAACCCATGTTTTCCACATTTGGTACTTAAACCCCCTATTTGAAGAAGTACTCTATTTTCCAGGGACCTATATAAGGGTACTATATTAAGGGACCTATATTAAGGGTACTGTATTCCAAGAGTCCTATTTTTCTAGCATTCATTGTTACTGTCTTACTTTTTAAGAGCCCTATGTTTCATCATCAAGGGCCTCATATTTTATTGGAACCGGATTGGTCTACGTTTGCAGGGAACTATATTTCAATGCTTGCATAGCACTAGGTGTACTGTCAATGGTGTTATATTTTCAAGCCCATTCATTCAAATGATACCAGGTTTCTAGGGACCTATATTTTAAGGGCACTACATTTCGGCATTTCACTTGTAGGATTCGCATGGTCATCAAATATTCAGGGTTCTTTAAATCTCTGTGCTGTGTCCTCAGGACCCTACATGCCACTGCACGTCCCACGTGCTTCACACCGAGAGCCACATGAGAGCGTGTGTATGCAGGCATGCCGGACGATCTGAAGGTGGTGTTTACGTGAAGGAGGTTCTGATGGATGGCGGTGTTTGTGTTTACACTGCTCTGTTCCGAGTTCGATAAATACACACTGATTATTAGCGACTCATTTGGCGAACAGATTCAGTTCTGCTTTCCATCCTGGCCTTCGCATGTGGAGCATCGAACCTCCCACATGGACCCGCACCACCGACGGCCTCCCTGCACCTCCTCTGACCCGAACTGACCCGAATACCCTGCTCCTGCGGTGACGGAACAAATGCCACTCAGAGGAAGGAGGTCGTCGTGTGTCTTTGATGTCTGTGGCCATTTTGACCTCTGAGGGAGGGCGGGGAGGGTGGGGGGTGAGGGTGGGAGGTGAGGGGGGTTGGCATGATCTGATCTCCAGGTGATGGAGTTGGTGATGAAGTCGATCTGCATCTACAGGACAGAGAGGAGTCAAGCTCTAATGAGAAACATCCCACCGGCTGTGCTTGCATCACAAACTTTGGTAGGTTCTCCCTTAATTCTTATAATCGTGGAACTTTTCGAAACATTTTCCATCTTATTTTAGTCTCTGTGCCAGTTTTAGTAACGCTTTAACTTTACTTTATACTTTTCACTTGTAAATAAATGTGTGTGGGCGGCACGGTGGCTTAGTGGTGAGTATGTTCTCCTCTCAGCGCTGGGGATTCAGCTTCGAATCCCAATCTGGGTGGAGTTTCCATGTTCTCTCCGTGTCCACGTGGGTTTCTGCCGGGTTCCTCGGTTTAAATTTATTCATCCATTATCTTCTGCTTTATCCTCTATTAAGGTTTCGGGGGGGTTCCCCATGCCCATCCAGGGGAGAACATTTTGGGCGCAGGGCAGATACACCCAGGACAGGGCGCCAATTCATGACCGGGCACTCTCACTCACACACACACACACACACACACACACACACACAAACACACTCTATATGGGGCAATTTAGAGCATTAAATTTTCCCTGTGTCTGCATAGGTTTTTTCGTGCATTAAAGGTCCATATAATGTGTGTTTGTCCAGTGATAGATTGGCACCTTGTCCTGGGTGTATCTGCCCAGCACCCGAAATGTTCTCCCCATTGATGGGCATGGGGAACCCCCCCTCCACCCCCCAAAAAAAACAGAGGATAATGTGGAAGATAATGAATGAATGAATAAAAAGCAAATATGCTCCATATGCTGTAGTGAAGGACCCTAGTTTCAAGCATTTAATAAAAGTGGTAAACAAAAAATAAAAAAGGACCCCCCCCCCCAACCCCTGTGCTGAATTTGTAATGAACCGTGTGGTCCATACCACGGTGAGAACCGAACTGTGAATTTTGTGTATGTTATAATACACTTTGTGGTGAGTCTGTAGGAGTTAACTAACTAATATAATGCAGAACCCCCTTCCAAAAAAACAAAAAACAAAACAAAGAACCTAGACCACTAGAACATTCTACAAAATTAAATATAATTAAATAAATTGGCTGCTAGGCGGCACGGTGGCTTAGTGGTTGGCACATTCGCCTCTCAGCGCTAGGGATTCCCGGTTCAAATCCCCATCTGGGTGGAGTTTCCATGTTCTCCCCGTGTTTGTGTGGGTTTCCTCCGGGTTCTCCGGTTTCCTCCCACAGTCCAAAAACATGGAACAAGTCAATTGAGTTCTCCAAATTGCCCCATATAGAGTGTGTATGCGTGCGTGTCTGTGTGAGTGAGTGCCCAGTGATGGATTGGCGCCCTGTCCTGGGTCTATCTGCCCAGCGCCCGAGACGTTCTCCCCTGGATGGGCATGGGAACCCCCCCCCCCCCCGCGACCCTAATAGAGGATAAAGCGGAAGATAATGAATGAATGAATGAAAAAAAAATTGGCTGCTCTAAATTGCCCCGTTTGGAGTGTGTGTGTGTGTTTGTGTGTGTGAGTGTGTGCTCAGCGATAGATTGGCGCCCTGTCCTGGGTGTATCTGCCCAGCGCCCGAAACGTTCTCCCCTGGATGGGCATGTGGAACCTCCTGTGACCCTAATCCTTAGTATGGGATTGTTCTGTTAATAAAATTAATATTCTTTATTTAGTTAATATCAGTTAATACTCACTGTTCTGTTAATGGAGCTTCTAAGTGTGATTGCAGGCCCAGACTGTTTGTATGTTCTCCAGCACTGAGGGGTCACCCCGGAGTTCTGAGTGAACTGTTTTGTGAATGGGAGATGAAAAGGTTCCCAAGAAGTCTTTCACCAGTCTGCTGCTGCTTCCTCAGCAGGATCTGTTTAGGAGCAGCAGTAATGCAGGAGGACTGACATGGAGCAGAGGGGAGCTACAATCGGCCCTCTGAGGTTTCAACAGTGAAGCTCCCCAAAAATCATTACCCCCCCACCCCCCACCCCCCCCCACACACACACATCACTGCACACAACAAAGCAGCCATACAATATATAAAGAGATGGACATCCAGAACTGAAGTATACAGACTAGGGGTGTAAAATTCCTGAATGTTAAATTCATCTCGGACCGTTTGGTAGGGAACTCACACCCAACAACCCAACAATTAATCTCCACTACATTTTATACTAATTTGACCAAACCTTTGATTTTTTTTATGCATACTGAAGCTCCAAATTGCCCCATATAGAGTGTGTCTGTGTGAGTGCGTGTGTGCCCAGCGATAGATTGCCGTCCTGTCCTGGGTGTATCTGCCCAGTGCCTTAAACTCTCCCCTTGAGGGACAGGAGAACACTATCACACCACCCCCCCCCCCCCACGGTGTTACCATGGTAGAGGATTAGGCAGAAGATAATGAGTAAGTGAAAGATATATGTTTATATACATTACATTCATTTATTAAAGTTCTTGGACAAACCACTTTGATTGGCGTCCTGTCCAGGGTGTATCTGCCCAACGCCCGAAACGTTCTCCCCTGGATGGGCATGGGGAACCCACCCAAGACCCTAATAGAGGATAAAGCAGAAGATAATAAATGGATGGAAGTTTATGCTCCATATGCTAGTGGAGAACCCTGGTTTCAGGCATTTGATAAAAGTGCTCGACAATAAAAAATCTGACACCCGCCCCCCATCCCCCCGTACTGAATTCATACAGAACCACAGAACCGAGAGAACTGAGAACTGAACCGTGAATGTTGTGTACCGTGACATATATCAGTTCCTATTCACCCTAAGCAAACCTTGTGGTGAGTCTGTGGGAGTTAACTAAGTATTATAATGCTGCAAACCCCCCCCCCCCACAAAAAAAACAAAGAACCTAGAACACTAGAACATTCTGCAAAATTTAATTCCCACTACATATAAACTATACAGACAAAACTACATATAAACTATACAATTCTCTTATTGGTTGTGGTGAAGGAGAACGTTTGTTACAGCCCACAGCTCCACTGATGACCCATTTTGACCCTCCACTACAGCCCCCCCCTCCACCCGCTGGAATAACGGCGAGTCTCAGTCGGTAGCAGCTGGTGTTTGTTGTTCAATGGAGAAATTTGCAGATTTATGGAGGTGAAATGATTTTCTATGGAACAGAGCGGAACATCCTTCCTAAATATGTAGGAACACATGTGGTGACGGACTTCCAAACAGGAACCGTCCTACAGAGGTTCTCTAGGTTCCACTTAGTACAACTCCGATAGCCAAACCCTCTTCTCCTTCTCAGACTCGTCTTCTTCGCCATTTCCTTCCCTGACTTGACTTCCACTCTTTCCGAGATTCATCTCCTTTGCTATTTTCATTTTTAAACTCGTCTTATACCAGACTTGTCTCCTTTGCTGGTTCCTATCCAGACTTGTCTCCTTTTCGTTTTCTTTCCAGACTCGTATTCTTTTAGACTCATCTTCTTTCAGACATATCTCCTTTACCATTTTCTTTTAGACTTATCTCTGTTGCCGTTTCCTTCCCAGAATCGTCTCCTTCCAGACTCTAATTCCAGACTCGTCTCCTTCCAGATCCTAATTCAGGTCTCGTCTCCTTCCAAATCCTAATTCAGGACTCATCTCCTTACAGACTTTTCTTCCAGACTTGTCTCGTTCGCCGTTTTCTTTCCAGACTCAGCCCTTTTTTTGTTTCCTCACTAGACTTGTCTGCTTTACCATTTCCTTTTAAAACTCATCCCCTTGTCCCGCTTTCAGACATATCTCCTTTACCGTTTTCTTTTAGACTAGTCTCTGTTGTCGTTTCCTTCCCAGACTTGTCTCCTTCCAGACTCGAATCCTTCCAGATCCTAATTCAGGACTCATCTCCTTCCAGATCCTAATTCAGGACTCATCTCCTTCCAGATCCTAATTCAGGACTCATCTCCTTCCAGACTTTTCATCCAGACTTGTCTCCTTCACCGTTTTCTTTCCAGACTCTTCAGAATCGGCCCTTTCTGTTTCCTTGCTAGACTCGTCTGCTTCATCATATCCTTTTAAAACTCGTCTCCTTCAAGACTCTAATTCCAGACTCGTCTCCTTCCAAATTCTAATTCCAGACTCGTCTCCTTCCAGATCCTAATTCAGGACTCGTCTCCTTCCAGATCCTGATTTAGGACTTATCTCCTTCCAGACTCTAATTCCAGACTCGTCTCCTTCCAAATCCTAATTCAGGACTCATCTCCTTCCAGACTTTTCTTCCAGACCCATCTCCTTCACCGTTTTCTTTCCAGACTCTTCAGAATCGGCCCTTTCTGTTTCCTTGCTAGACTCCTCTGCTTCGTCATATCCTTTTAAAACTCGTCTCCTTTCAGACTTGTCTCTGTCGCTTCCTTCCCAGACTCGTCTCCTTCACCTTCACGTCTCCTTACAAGACACACCTCCCTGGCCATCTCCTTCTCAGACTCGTCACCATTGGCAACTCCTTTCCAGATTTCATCTCCTTAGATGCCTTTTTCCCAGATTTATCCACGTCAAAGAATCCTTAATTATCCGTCTCCATTACCACTGACTTTTTCCTTGCTAAATCTGCCCTTGTCCTATTAGAAAAATGAAAAAAGGGGGGGGGGGGCATCATATAACGATCTGGTTTGGTCATTCTACAGTGTAGGTGGTTTTCTTCATGACGTCTGACTTGTGATGTTTTCATTTGAAATGCGCTTTGGATAAATGCATCTGCTAAATGATTAAATGTAAATGTAAATGAAACAGTTTTGTCGTTCATTCAAATATTCTGTTTCTTAAATTCAGTATTTTTAAATCCTTTTTGTTTCATTTGGATCCTTCACTGGCAGCAGTGTAAACGGCTTTGGGTGGAAAAACTAACCACGTTTCAAACATTAAAAATTGGAAATGTTGGTGTGTCACTGGGAGTTTGATGTGGGTTTTATAGTCAGAGGTTCTAACATTCCTTCTGTCTCAGCTGTGAACTTGGATTAATAAATAAGCAGCACGTGGCGTTCGATGCATTCAAATAAATGACGCGACTGAGAGAAAATAAATCTGCAGGTTCGACTGTCGGACCTGACAGCGTGTCGGGGAGCTCACTATCGCTGCACTCCACATAAACAGGAAATGTGAAAGTGAGAAATGGATTGCTTCCTTTTCCTCTGCTTGTATATAGAAGAGGCCTTTGGGGGAAATTAGCGAGTCCGGGGTTCTCAGGTCTGCACGGCAGATGAGTTTATTCCAGCATCAACCTTCAGCATCTTTTATCTCAGCGGAAAATCATCATTAGAACATACTTACTGTATTATATCATTACATTTACATTAAAGACCTGCTGACAGGGGGTGTCCTGGGTCCAGAGGTTACAACAGCGTCCCACCCTGAGTGAAGTTACATTCTGGATGTGTCTTCGTAATGTCTTTCTAAATAAGTCCTTTAAGAGGTTCTCATCTTATGCAACCCACAGAACCTTATTGTTCCCTTAGCCGCAGTACCCTCTGAATACAGCCTCAGAGTTGTGCACATACACACAATTCTGCTTTTACATCTCCCTACGGTCCAAAGGTCCTTCCACAGCACAGGTGTCAAACTCAAGGCCCGCGGGCCATAACCGGCCCATCCATCCATCCATCCATTATCTTCTGCTTTATCCTCTACTAGGGTCTGCGGGGGGAGGGGGGGTTCCCCATGCCCATCCAGGGGAGAAAGTTTCGGGCGCTGGGCAGATACAACCAGGACAGGGCGCCAATCTATCGCTGGGCACACACTCACTCACTCACACAGATACACACATAAATACACTCTAAATAGGGCAATTTGGAGAATTCAATTGACCTTGATCCATGTTTTTTGACTATGGGAGGAAACCGGAGAACCTGGAGGAAACCCACATGGACACAGTCGAGAACATGGAAACTCCACCCAGATTGGTGCTGAGAGGAGAACATGCTAACCACTAAGCCACCATGCCGCCCGTATACAGCCCATTATTCTATTAAATCAAGGGGAGAATGGTTCAGGTGCTGGGCAGATAGACCCAGGACAGAGTGCCAATTTGGACACAGACACACTCTATATGGGGGAATTTGGAAAACTCAATCGACTTGATCCATGTCTAAGGCCTGTGGGAGGAAACCGGAGAACCAGGAGGAAACCCACATGTCGAATGGGTGAGTCATTTGAGGAGATTCATTATTTTCTGATTAGTCTGATAATTTATCTCGGAATGAATCATGTATTTGACTCAGAGTCAGTCATAGGAGTTGCTGAAGTCATTATCCATGAATCAATGTGTTCGGACTGTAGGAGGAAACCCACGCAGACACGGAGGGAACATGGAAACTGTATCCAAATTGTTTAGTTGTGCAGTTTGTAGTGGTACTGTCCGTTTCAAAAATAGATTCAAATCAGCCGCTTGTATTTCAAACGGTATTGTTAGAACAATGAATCATTTGTTTATGTGTCAAAGCACTGAATCGTTTAGTTATGTAAGAAAGCCTTTAACTTTTATATACACAGTGTTGAATCAGTCATTGAGTCATTTAAGGAGATTCATTATTTTCTGATTAATCTGATAATTTAACGGAATGAATCATGTATTTGACTCAGAGTCAGTCATAAGAGTTGCTGAAGTCATTATCCATGAATCCATGTTTTTGGACTGTGGAAGGAAACCAGAGAACCCGGAGGATACCCACGTGGACATGGAGAGAACATGGAAACTCCACCCAGATTGGGATTCGAACCTGGATCCCCAGCGCTGAGAGGAGAACCACTAAGCCTGTCTGTGTCCTTTTGCCCACTGAAGCCCTTACAGTCAATCTCCAATCAGAGCTCATTAAATAAAATCTGAATGTATGAGGTGAAGCCTGAAGTCCTGACAGAGTAAAATAAACCGTCCTTCATCTGATGATGCTGACATGGATGCAGGTTTCTCTCCATGGTCTGCGGCACTATTAATATCAGTACGGAGACGAAATGACTGAAAGCTTCTCTTTTGTTTTCCGATCTGCGTCAAGGCTGATCACATCAGCCACGTCCTGATTGGACAGATACATTACATCGAACCGCGGCCCGAGATTGAACATCCTGCCTCCGACTGCAGCCGTCCATGCTGGAGCCCCCCCCCGTACATTAATCCTCATGAGAGTCGGCACTCACACACAGGTAGACCTTTTTATTATTCCTCACTATTCATTACCTTCAGGACTGAGCCTTGGCAAGAACACGGGCCAAGATTCGGTACGGCAACAAAGTGGGGGGGAGGGGGAGTGCATGGGTGAGCAAGAGCATGAGAGAGAGAGAGGGAGGGAGAATGCGCATGAGAGAGCGAGAGTCATTATCATTATTGGGAGACGCATAATTGGCGCTGAGTTCATGCCAAGCTGAAGTTGGCGCGCTCACAGTAAGCGATCCTGTTCTGTTGATGCAGCCGTTTCCAAACACAATTTCATTTTCTTCTAATAAAGACCTCGATTCACGACAACATAAAGTCATAAAGCCTAGTGATGTGAACACAGAGCCTGTGACACGGGTCCAAATAAAATCGCTCATTCTTCGGAAAGGAAAAACATCACGGCGCTTTGCTCCGCACCATTTGATGTTCACATATTTCTGGATCCTGTATCGTAGCGTTTAATGATCGTGATCGTGACCATATTCACAGGCTTTTCATTATTTAACTGTGTTTTTAACAAACACTCAGAGAACACATGTTCCAAAGACGCCTCCGACTTACCACTTTGATCATGTGACCCTCACAGTATTCATCATCTTCTGCTTAAACCTTAAAAGCTTAACGAACGTTTCAGATGCTGGGACGATACACCCAGGACAGGACAGCAATCTACCGCTGGCACACAGACACACACACAAACTCACAATACATGGGGGCAACTAAGACATGGTCAATTTAAAGCAGTCATTCATTCACTATCTTCCGCTTAATCCTTTACTAGGGTCGTGGGGGGGGGGGGGGCTTCCCCATGCCCATTCGGGGGAAAACCTTTCGGCCACGCTGGACCCAGGACAGGACACCAATCTATCGCCACTCACACACATTAACAAACCACACACTATATGGGGGCAATTAAAACATGGACAATTTAAAGCAGTCATTCATTCATTCATTATCTTCCACTTAATCCTCTAATAGAGTCGCAATGGTGTTTGGGGGGGGGTTCATCCGGGTTTCCCATGCCCATCCATGGGAGAATGTTTCGGGCGCTAGGCAGCTACAACCAATATAGGGCGTCAATATATGGCTGGGGACTCTTATTCGCACCATCACACACATACACTCCATGGGGCAATTTAAAGTAGTCATCCATCCATTATCTTCCACTTTATCCTCTACTGGGGTCACGAGGGGGTTCTCCATGCCCATCTAGAGGAGAACATTTCAGGCGCTGGGCAGATACACCCAGGACAGGGCGCCAATCTATCGCAGGACACACACACTGACTAAGACACACACAAACACACTCTATATGGGGCAATTTAGAGCATTCCATTTACATTGAATCCATGTTTTTGGACTGTGGGAGGAAACTAGAGAACCTGGAGGAAAGCCACACGGGGAGAACATGAAAACTCCACCCAGATTGAGATAAATGTATATAATCTGTACTGAATCTTGGTCCTGTGTGACTCGGTGGCTTAGTGGTTAGCCTCTGGGGATCCAGGTTCGAATCCTGATCTGGGTTTCCATGTTCTCCCCGTGTTCGCATGGCTTTTCTCCGGGTTACTCCCACAGTCCAAAAACATGGATCAAGAGATTCAATTAAATGCTGTAAATTGCCCCACATAGTGTGTGTTTGTGTGAGTAAGTGTGTGCTCAGTGATAGATCCTGTTCGGGGTGTATCTGCCCAGCACCAGCAACATTATCCCCTGGGCCTGAGGAACCCCCCCAACCCTAGTAGAGGATTAAATGGAAGGTAATGAATGAATGAATGAAACTTGGTTCTGGTGTTTCATTCTATTGGGGGTTCTATTGTTAAATACGGGTCACCTGATCATCACACAATCTGTACATAGCTGTCCTACACTGTTTATGCTGCCCACCCACTCAAGGAGGATGAGTCCCCCACTGAGCCTCGGTCCTCACAAGGTTTCTTCCTCAAAATAACAACATAACAGGGAGTTTTTTCTTGCCACTGCCACTTCGGCTTGCTCTTTGGGGGTTTAAAGACTTATAACTCTGTAAAGCTGCTTTGTGACAATGTGCTATTGTAAAAAAACACTCTATAAATAAATAACTTGAACTTGA
This sequence comes from Corydoras maculifer, assembly GCA_019802435.1. Taxonomy (NCBI): domain Eukaryota; kingdom Metazoa; phylum Chordata; class Actinopteri; order Siluriformes; family Callichthyidae; genus Corydoras; species Corydoras maculifer. Next base: position 17,742 of record JAFMOD010000147.1, read on the forward strand.
ACTTGTAATAGAGAAAGCCAAACACTTTTGGGGAAGACACGTTCCTGTTTGCCCCATGTGGTGTAAAGGAACTCCCGTGACCCACTCTTCTCGCCACTTCTTTGAAGGATGATGCTATCGGTGCAGGCTGGGATAATACTAAGGAGTCCACATACTTTTGGCACACGCAGTGTGGCAGCTAATCGTTGGATATCTGGAATAGTTTAGTTTAGCTTGGCCGTCTGCTAAATTAATGGCAGTTACCCACCGGTGGCACACTCCCCCCTCCGAACTGGCACCGGGTGGAGTGTTAATTTCCAGCACGGCACCAAACCGAGCTAATTTTAAGCACATGACTTGAAAGGCGTTAGTCTTTGATTCGCCCCGAGGCTGAGGGGCAACTCAATCCCATCCAGCAGCTCAACTGAAGAGGCACTTGTTTATCCATGCAGCTGAAATTAGTTCGATCGGGGCTTTCAGCACCAGCTAAGCATTAGCACATGCTGCCGAGACGGCGGGAAACGTTTCGCGCTAGTGCACTCCAGAACTATCGGGACGCCACCAAGTTTGATCGCCATTAACTCTCCCATTCATGAGGACCTTTCACGGGATTTTGGAGATTACGGAGAACCTTAACCCCAATCAAAACGTCTGGAATGAACGATAACGAAGGCAGTGAGCCAGGTTCTCCTTTCCAACATGAGTTTCTGACCTAACAAATGCTCTCCTGGATGTCAAACACAGTAGAACGCCTTTATAGAGGAGTGGAGTCCAAAAACATGGATTGAAGGTAAACTGAATGCTCTAAATTGCCCCATATTAGAGTGTGGTTGTGTGTTTGTGTCTGTGTGAGTGAGTATTCCTAGTGATAGATTGGCACCCTGTCCTGGGTGTATCTGCCTGGGCATGAGGAACCCCCCCCCACACACACACAGACACACACACACACAACCGTAGTAGAGGATTAAGCAGTAGGTAATGAATGAATGAATGAAACTTGGTTCTGGTGGTTCATTCTATTAGGGGTTCTTTTGTTAAATACGGGTCACCTGATCATCACACAATCTGTACATGGCTGTCCTACACTGTTCATGCTGACCCCCCGCTCAACAAGGATGAGTCCCCCACTGAGCCTCGGTCCTCACAAGGTTTCTTCCTTGAAATAGGTTTCCCCCTCGACCCCAGCAGAGGATTAAGTGGAATATGAATGAATGCATGAACTTAAATAAGTGGTTTGCCCAAGAACTTTATTAAATAAATGTAATGTATATAAATATACATCATTCACTTACTCATTATCTTCTGCTCAATCCTCTACCGTGGTAACACCGTGGGGGGGGGTGTGTGGTAGTGTTCTCCTGTCCCTCAAGGGGAGAGTTTGAGGCGCTGGGCAGATACACCCAGGACAGGGCGTCAATCTATCGCTGGGCACACACTTACTCACACAGACACACTCTATATGGGGCAATTTAGAGTATTCAATTTACCTTGAATCCATTATTTTTGGACTGTGAGAGGAAACCCATACAGACACGGGGAGAACATGGAAACTCCACCTAGATTGGGATTTGTAAATGTGTATAATCTGTACAGAATCTTGGTCCGGGGCGGCAGGGTGGATTAGTGGTTAGCATGTTCTCCTCTCAGCGCTAGGGATCCAGGCTTGAATCCCAATCTTGGTGAAGTTTCCATGTTCTCCCTGTTCCCATGTGGGTTTCCTATGGGTTCTCTGGTTTCCTCCCACAGTCCAAAAACTTGTGTGTGTGTGTGTGTGTGTGTGCCAGCGATAGATTACGTTTCACCTGATCATCACACAATCTGTACATGGCTGTTCTACACTGTTTATGCCCCCCTCCCCCGCTAAAGGAGGATGAGTCCCCCACAGAGTCTTGGTCCTCACAAGGATTCTTCCTTAAAATAATAACATAACAGGGAGTTTTTTCTTGCCACTGTTGCTTCAGCTTGCTCTTTGGAGATTTAAAGGCTTATAACTCTGTAAAGCTGCTTTGTGACAATGTATTATTGTAAAACACATTATGTAAATAAATTACTTGAACTTGAATTAGGGCGGCACGGTGGCTTAGTGGTTAGCACGTTCGCCTCTCAGCGCTTGGGATTCCCGGTTCGAATCCCCATCTGTTTCCATGTTCTCCCCGTGTCTGCATGGGTTTCCTCCAGGTTCTCCGGTTTCCTCCCACAGTCCAAAAACATGGATCAAGTTAATTGAATTCTCAAAAATTGCCCCATATAGAGTTTGTCTGTGTGAGTGAGTGTGTGCCCAGCGATGGATTGACGCCCTGTCCTGGGTCTATCTGCCCAGCGCCCGAGACGTTCTCCCCTGAATGGGCATGGGGAACCCCACCGCGACCCTAATAGAGGATGAAGCGGGAGATAATGAATGAATGAATTACTTGAACATGAATTAGATGCCTGTCCTGGGTGTATCTACCCAGTGCCGAAAGCGTCCTACCCTGGATGGGTATGGGGAACCTCCCCCCCCCCCCCCGACCTTAATAGTGGATTAAGCGGAAGATATTGAATGAATAAATAAAAAAACAAGTAAAAATATACATGCATCAAGTCAAATAATCACACAAAATATTTCTCTTGTTAATATTTCTGAAAATAAGACAAATAAATGTAACAAACTAAATTATTTATCTTACTTAGAAATCTATTCAAGTTAAATTTGCAACAGTTTTTTAAGATTTCCTGACTTGTTAAGCTCTTGTTTTCTGCGGTGTGGAACCTGTTACAGCTGTGAAAGAACCTGCACAAAGAATTTCCAGACACCCACAACAACCTCCACACTTCAGGGTACAGGTTCCCACAATTCTTTGAAGCGCATGGTGTGTCAGAAGCTTGTATTCAACATTCCAATTCATCCTACTCAATTAATGTTGCTTCATTCTATCTTTAGCTCAGTGGTTAGAGTGTTGGGCTGTCACTCTGAAGGCTGTGTTCAAATCCCAGGTCCACTGAAGTTACCAGTGTAGGTTCTTGAGGAAGACCCTTAAACCTCATTGCTCCAGGGATGCTGGAGTCAACCCTGTGCTTGCTTTGTTAGTCCATCCATCCATCCATTGTCTTCCGCTTTATCCTCTACTAGGGTCGCGGGGGGGTTCCCCTTGCCCATCCAGAAGAGAACGTTTCGGGCACTGGACAGATACATCCAGGACAGGATGCCAATCTATTGCTGGGCACACACTCACTCATACAGACACACTCTATATGGGGCAATTTGGAGAATTCAATTGACCTTGATCCATGTTTTTGGACTGTGGGAGGAAACCGGAGAACCCGGAGGAAACCCATGCAGACACGGGGAGAACATGGAAACTCCACCCAGATTGGGATTTGAACTAGTGCTGAGAGGAGAACATGCTAACCACAAAGCCACCATGGCACCAATAATTATAATAATAATAATAATAATAATAATAATAATAATAATAATAAAAAGAGGAAGAGAATGGATGGTACTGGTGTGAGGGACTTCCAGACCTGGAGGAAACCCACGCAGACTTGAGGAGAACATGGAAACTCCACCCAGGTTGAGATTCGAACCAGGAATCTCTAGTGCTGAGAGGAGAACATGCTAACCACCAAGCCGCCCAGCTTGTAAGTTGCTTTGTAGAAAAGCATCTGTCTAATGAGCAAATGTTAATGTAATGTTGCTGTAGCGTCACCAAATCCAGACCTAAGAATCCATTCAGAAGCACATCTGCAAACCACGAGGGGCCTCACAAACTTTCGGTGGTATAATGTATGTAAACGGCGCATTACACGCTGCATTTTCGCATTTGGCTGTGACGGCACGGCTGCAGGCCCGCATATGGTTTTTGTGGCGTGAGAGCGAGCGAGCGGGCGAGCCGGCCGCGATCCCGAGGGAGCAGAGATTTCAGATCTTCTTCAGAGAAGAAATGCAGAGCTGATTGGGAGCAACGGGAACGCAGAGAGAGTCAGGAAGGAAAAATGCAGTGGCCGTAATGAGACGCTGATGAGAAATGACTTCCATGAGGAGCGTCTCCAGTCTAAGTCTAATCAGAATCCAGAGACGTGTGGAGAACATCGGATTCCTCTCGCTCATCCTGTTACAGAACTATTCCATATGAAATATCACTTTCTCTCTCTCTCTCTCTCTCTCTCTCTCTCTCTTGCTCTCGCTCTTGCTCGCTCGCTCTCTTATGTGCGCTCACTCCATTTTCTTTTCTCTCTGGGGTTCGAAATCCTTTAGGCCAAGTTACAGACATTTGGCTGAGGTCTCCGTTCGCTCCTTGTTACAATAAACCAGCCCTCACACCACATTCGGGATTTTTTAAATACTCCATATGAACTCATTTATATTTCCCCAAAGCCTTGAATTCTAATGAAGCAGCACATCATGAAGGTTCAGGGTCACCGTTCATTCGGAGTCTAAGCCCTGAGCGCTGACACCCTGTACGGAGCGGGCTTTGAAAATCTCGCCACCTGGCCACGAGGATTTGAACCTTCTGCTTGTGACATTTTTACCGTCCTTATGTCGGAAGTTGAAGTTCGCCTTGAGGACAAAAGTCCTGAGACCCCATAATTATTAAATTCACTTCTATTTCCACTGGTTTATAAAATAACAAGCAAAATATAAAAAACACCCCTATATCGTGATGTTCTTCCCTGGATGGGTTTCCTCCGGGTTCTCCGGTTTCCTCCCACAGTCCAAAAACATGGATCAAGTTAATTGAATTCTCAAAATTGCCCCGTTTAGAGTGTGTCTGTGTGAGTGAGTGTGTGCCCAGCGATGGATTGGCACCCTGTCCTGGGTCTATCTGCCCAGTGCCCGAGATGTTCTCCCCTGGATGGGCATGGGGAACCCCACCGCGACCCTATTAGAGGATAAGCGGGAGATAATGAATGAATGAATTATTATTATTATTATTATTATTATTATTATTATTAGCCGGCACACTGGCTTAGTGGTTGGCATGTTCTCCTCTCAGCACTAGGGATTTCCGGTGCGAATCCCCATCTGCTGGAGTTTCCATGTTTTCGCCGTGTCCGCGTGGGTTTTCTCCGGGTTCTACGGTTTCCTCCCATAGTCCAAAAACATGGATCAAGTCAATTGAGTTCTCTCAATTGCCCCATATAGAGTGTGTCTGTGTGAGTGAGTGTGTGTCCAGAGATAGATTGGTGCACTGTCCTGGGTCTATCTGCCCAGCGCCTGAGACATTCTCCCCTGGATGGGCATGGGGAACCCCACCGTGACCCTAATAGAGGATAAAGCAGAAGATAATGGATGGATGGATAATAATAATAGCAAGATATTAGGGGTGTAAGGTATTTATCACAAACCATTCAGTAGGGCCCGTACGGTTCTTAACACACAGAAGCTTGGAGAATACAACAGTACGGAACATGTGAGCTCTATTTTAAAGATTACAGTAAGTCGTACTAGCTGTGTTTACGTCTTCGTCGATCCTGCAGACTCTGAGATTCCCGCCAAATGTTTCCGATGTGCGCTCGAGTCTTAACGTCTGATTAAAGTCTCCGTTCACATCTACCTCAAATGTACAGAGCCAAAAAGAAACCCAAACGATCCGTCTGAATCCAGACTCCAAACATCCAGACCCAGGAACCAATCACACAGACCAACTGTTCCATCCAAATGACTCAATGAGTAGCAGAACTGACTCTGTGATTCACATTTAATCATTTAATTATTTAGCAGACGCTTTTAGTCAAATGCAGCTCGTATTATTTCCAAAACTCCTTCATCCCATCATACACCTGTCCTTCAACAACTCCACTGGCTTTCTAAATATAGAATACATTTCAAAATCCTTCTCTACACATTCAAGGGCATCCATAATCTTGCTGCCTCATATCTGTCAAATCTTCTCAAGATTGCATCTTCATCACGTTTTCTCAGATCCTCTTCCTCCTCCTCCATCTCTCTGTGCCTCCTGCTCGTCTGAGTACTATGGGGAGCAGAGCTTTCAGACTCTGTAACTCCCTCCAACCAGACATCCGTGACATCCATTCTCTTCTTTTTTTATTATTATAATTATTATTATTATAATTATTATTTTTATTCATTCATTCATTATCTCCTGCATATCCTATATTATGGGTCGTGGTGGGGTTCCCCATGCCCATCCAGGGGAGAACGTCTCGGGCGCTGGGCAGATACACCCAGGACAGGGCGCCAATCCATCGCTGGGCACACACTCACTCACACAGACACACTCTATAGGGGGCAATTTTGAGAATTCAATTAACTTGTTCCATGTTTTTGGACTGTGGGAGGAAACCGGAGAACCCGGAGGAAACCCACGCAGACACGGGGAGAACATGAAAACTCCACCCAGATGGGGATTCGAACCGAGAATCCCTAGCGCTGAGAGGCGAACGTGCTAACCACTAAGCCACCTAAGCATTATTATTATTTTTTTTTTTTTTTTTATTATTATTATGGGCGGCACGGGGTTCCCCATGCCCAGACGCTATATGGGGCAATCTAGAGCATTCACTTTACTTAGAATCTCTCTCACAGACACACTCTATATGGGGCAATTTGGAGAACTCAATTGACTTGATCCATGTTTTTGGACAGTGGGAGGAAACCGGGTGTTACACTCGCCTACCTGGGATTAAAGCGGCTGCGCATAAGAAGCGCAGAGCCGCCGCGCTTTAACGCGCTGAAGGGAGCCAGGCACGCAGGTAGCAGAAAAACAGATTTATTTAAAGATGTAGAGACACCAAAAAACAAAGGTACATACAACGAGTGAACATAAAAAGACGACGGAGGACGAGGAACACAGGAAATATATACACAACGACACCCGACCACGTGCACAAACACAACCAATGAAAAGAACGTGATAACTAACTAAACTAAAGACCATCAATGAACGTTAATTAACTCAAAAAGGCACGGAACAGAACAAAAGAACAGGTGCCCTAGGCACATGTTACACCGGGGAACCCGGAGGAAACCCACACGGACACGGGGAGAACATGGAAACTCCCCCCAGATTGGGATTTAAAGCTGAATCCCCAGCGCTGAGAGGAAAACGTGCTAACCATAAAGCCACTCTGCCGCCCTGAGTTCCATTCATAATTTGGGTAAAAAAAAAACTAAATAATTCCAGTAAGTCCATTAATCTTGCTGTGTGGAGTTTTCGATTCGTTTCGGATCGTTCCCCGGCAGAACCTCCAGCCTCCTGAATTTGTCTCCGATTACTGTTGTCTCAAATCAGTCCTGGCTTTTGATGGACGGGGTCTGCAGTGTATATACAGGGTATAATCTCATACACTTCTGATCTTAATCTCATTCAGCTCCCGACGTTTCCTACGTCAGAATCTGGACCGAGCCAGAAGATCACATGATCCGCACCATGTTGTTTTGATTTAGTCCCACAGCTAAGCTCACTGCACTGGGCTTGATCTCCAGCTCTCAGGGTGATGTATCCAGAACGAAGGCTTCGCCCGCTGCGTTATCGGGACCGCCGCTCAGGAAGGGCTTGTTTTTGTTGTCTTACGGAGCCGCGCTTTCGTAAGCGGGACCATTGTTTGGCCTCTGTGTTTTGCTAAAGGCTGCGGGGAAGCGAGACACGGCCTGGTCGCGCTCCAACCGAAAGCTCGGCCTGAGTTCAGTTTCCAAACGTTCACGCAGCTTATCAGAAAAAAACAACATTTATAGCTCACCAAAAACCCCAGAAAGAGCGGGATGCAGGGGCTTAATCACAAGTTGGACCCGAGTAACGATCGCTTCCAACCGAGCGGCCAAGAGCCGAGCGAGCCGCGAGCCAACGAGGGGGAAGCACACAGGAAGAGCTGAACGACTGCTGGCATCAGGACCGCAGCAGAATTTACATGCTGCTCTGCACAAAAAAAAAAAACCCGCTCCCAGTCGTTCCAGATTTTAAGGAGGTTCATGTAGGAGAAAAGGATGCAAAGGAAATCAAGAGGGTCAGAAATAAGAGGACAGTCCTCCTGGGTTTGGGCGCCCAATAGCAGTACAGGGGACTAGCCCTGCTTCAGAATGCATCTGGGTGGAGTGCGTGTTCTCCACATGTCGGCGTGGGTTTCCTCCAAGTCTTCCGGGTTCTCTGGTTTCGTCCCACAGTCCAAACACATAGATTCAAGGTCGATAAAATGCTCTTAATTGCCCCATATAGAGTGTGCTTGTGTGTGTCTGTGTGAGTGAGTGTGTGCCCAGTGATATCTGCCCACTGCCCGAAACGTTCTCCCCTTGATGGGCATGGGGAACCTCCCTATGACCCTAGTGGAGGATTTAAGCGAAAGGTAATGAATGAATGAATACATTTAAATATGGGCGGCATGATAGTTTAGTGTTTAGCATGTTCTCTTCTCACCGCTAGGGATTCCTGGTTCGAATCCTAATCTGGGTGGAGCTTCCATGTTCTCCAGTTCACCGGTTCCCCCTCACAGTCCAAAAACATAGATTCAAGGTCAATTGAATGCTCTAAATTGCCCCATACAGTGTGTGTTTATGTGAGTGTCTGTGTGTCCAGCGATAGATTGGCGCACTGTCCTGGGTGTATCTGCCCAGTGCCTGGAACATTCTCCCCTGGATGGGCATGGAGGATCCCCCCGTAACCCTAGTGGAGAATTAAGTGGAACATAATGAATAAATGAATGAATAAATTTAAATATGGGTGGCACAGCGGCTTAGTGATGCATGTTATCCTCTCAGTGCTGGGAGCCAGGTTCAAATCCCAATCTGGGTGGAGTTTTCATGTTCTCCTCATGTCCATGTGGGTTTCCTCTCACAATCCAAAAACATGGATTCAAGGGAAATTGAATGCTCTAAATTGCCCTATATAGTGTGTATGTGTGGTTGTGTGAGTGTGAGTGTGCCTAGTGATAGATTGGTGCCCTGTCCTGGGTGTATCTGGGTGACCCCTATGACTACACTCTTTAAAACCTACCTAGTGTGACTAGTGCACACTAGTTAAAGTATTATTATTATTATTATTATTATTATTATTATTACTATTATTATTATTATTATTATTATTATTATTATTATTATTATTATTATTATTATTATTATTAAGTATTGCAGGGTCCCGGTCACATGCTTTTAGTAACAAATATAGAACTCCCAGTTGTTCTATTCGTCTCCTCTCACAAAACAGTTACAGGTTACCATGACTTTCCACAGTACTCCTGAGCCCATGTGACTATGTTTATCACAGTAGCATGATGGTTTGTAATGAGGATTTGAAGGTCCAGCCCTGTGGGTTCTCCCCTCACTCCCTAAATGTTCTGATGAGCTTTTGAGCTGCAGATGGTTTGAGAAACGCTGTTTCAGATGTGAAACTCAAACGTCACCGCCGCCGATTGTGGAGATGAAGGTTCCTGGACATCACGATGAACGATGTGTGATAAAATGACGATCCGTCTCTGATTCCCTGAAACATCATATTGGACCAATTGTTTCAACCTCCCGCTAATAAATCTCTCCCGTCGCCCCACACGTCGCCCCCGGGGTCTGAGTTGCACCGCTGATGTAACAATGCTTTATCAGTCCTCAGAATCTGTTCCACGAATTCCAAATCCTCCTTCACTCACTTGACGTGCTATTGGAACCTAACGTCTTCATCCTGAACTTCATCGCGAGCCTTCTGCTGCACGGTAAACCCAAAACATCTGATCTCTAACTCAATTAAAAGGGAAAAAAAAAGGTCTCCGAGCGCAGCCCTGATGCACTTCAGCTCTTGTTTGGAGATTACAGTAAGTCGTACTAGCTGTGTTTACATCTTCGTCAATCCCGCAGCCTCGGCTTCGCTCGGAGATTCCCACCAAATGTTTCGGCTGCACGCTCGAGTCTTAACGTCTGATTAAAGTCTCCGTTCACATCTACCTCAAATGTAGGAAGCCAAGAAGAAACCCAAACGAGCCGTCTGAATCCAGGCTCCAAACATTCAGACCCAGGAACCAATCACACAGACCAACAGTTCCATCCAAATGACTCAACGAGTAGCAGAACTGACTCTCTGAATCTGATTTAGTTCTGATTAATTCACTGATTCAGATTACTTTCTGTGGCACGGTGGCTTAGTGGTTAGCATGTTCTCCTCTCAGCACTAGGGATTCCCGGTTCGAATCCCCATCTGGGTGGAGTTTCCATGTTCTCCCCGTGTCCGCGTGGGTTTCCTCCGGGTTCTCTGGTGTCCTCCCACAGTCCAAAAACATGGATCAAGTCAATTTGGAGTACTCCAAATTGCCCCATATAGAGTGTGTCTGTGTGAGTGAGTGTGTGTGTGCCCTTTCTCCCCTGGATGGGCATGGGGAACCACCCCCACCGCGCGACCCTAATAGAGGATAAAGCGGAAGATAATGGATGGATGGATGAGGGATTACTCTTGCTCACCTCATACAAACAAAATAGTCTAAATTCATTCATTCAGGAGAACATGCTAATCACTAAGCCACTGTGCCACCCATATTTAAATTTATTTGTTCATTTATTCATCCATCCATTATCTTCCGCTTTATCCATGCGGGGGGGGGGGGGGGTGTTCCCCATGTCCATCCACCGGAGAACATTCCGAGCGCTGGGCAGATACACCCAGGACAGGGTGCCAATATATCACTGGGCACACACTCACTCACACACTCAAACACTATATGGGGCAATTTGGAGCATTCAATTTACCTTGAATTCATGTTTTTGGACTGTGGGAGAAATCCCACACTGACACGGGGAAAACATGGAAACTCCACCCAGATTGGGATTCGAACCTGGATTCCGAGCGCTGAGAGGAGAACATGCTAACCACTGAGCCACTGTGTCAAAACTTTAAACCGAGTAAATGATTCACTCAAATGAGTCATGTGTGTTTGTAGTTTTAGTAAACAAGGTTGTAATGGCTGTTTGACCCTCAGGAACTTCCAGAACTTGTCGTCTCGTGAAGTTATTGGTTCTGGAACTGTTTCAGCTCTGCATCCGGACAGATTTGTCCCGGCGGAGCGGCGGCGGCCGTGTTCGGCGCTGTAATATAAATGTGTGCGGTAATAGGAACGTGTAAATCAGGCCTGCTCTGTGATGCATGTGGCCCGTACACGAGGTCACAGAGCCGTTAAGACTGATGGAGCGTTCGTACCGTCGGGTCCATACACGCCTCAAACGAGGTGAGGAGCGACCCCGCCAGTGGCGGATAAATTATGATGCCGAGTTCACATCCCTAGGACAAGGTGCTGGTCTACTCTTAGCTCCTAGAATAAATAAAATTACTGCTGGTGGAAGAGCGTTCTCCCACATGGCTCCTCAACTTTGGAACAGCCTTCCTGTTACTGTTTGTGATTCTGAATCACTATTAATCTTTAAAAATAAATTAAAAACACATTTATTTAATCTTGCGTATAATTAATCCCCTGTAGATAAAGATGTAGATCTCAGGTTTGGCTGTGTTGGGGGGTAATCTGTGATCAGTGTATGCTGGCGTTTCACCTCTTCACCCACCTCATCATTAATGGGGGGTGTGTCGCTGAAATGATGCTGTTCCGGGGAGCCATCTCAACTATGTAGAGTCTGCAGTATCTGCCTCTTTTAGTTCTGCTGCTCTAGTCAGTGATGCCGGAGTCACATGCTGCTCTGTGTCAATTAATCACTTATTAATTAAATGCTGTGCTTTATTATTAGCTCTAACTGCCTTCCTTGTCTCTTTTGAGGTGTGACCAGCTTCCTGGAGGTGTAGTCAGATCTTTATCCATGGCTCTGCTGATGAACACTGGATGGAACCTGAATATTAATTGGACTGGCGGTCCTGCAGGACGCCTCCTAAAGGACTCACATATAGTTTTCCAGTTTTTAGTTTTTTTATTAGTTTAATATCTGTACATGGCTGTCCTACATTGTTGTTGCTGCCTGGCCGCTTAAGGAGGATGAGTCCCCCACTGAGTCTTGGTCCTCCCAAGGTTTTTTCCTTTAATAACTAAAATGATTTAGTTCTGATTAATTCACTGATTCAGATTACTCTCGGTGGCACGGTGGCTTCGTGGTTAGCATGTTCTCCTCTCAGCACTAGGGATTCCCGGTTCGAATCCCAGTCTGGGTGGAGTTTCCATGCTCTCCCCATGTCCGCGTGGGTTTCCTCCGGATTCTCCGGTTTCCTCCCACAGTCCAAAAACATGAATTAAGGCATTAATTAATAAGGCATTAAGGTAATAATTCTATGCTCCAAATTGCCTCATATAGAGTGTGTCTGTGTAAATGAGTCTATGCCCAGCAATGGTTTGACGCTCTGTCCTGGGTGTATCTACCCAGCGCCCAAAACATTCTCCCCTGGACCCTCGCGCACGGTGGCTTAGTGGTTAGCACATTCGCCTCTCAGCGCTAGGGATTCCCAGTTTGAATCCCAGTCTGGGTGGAGTTTTCATGTTCTCCCCGTGTCCGTGTGGGTTTCCTCCGGGTTCTCCGGTTTCCTCCCACAGTTCAAAAACATGGATCAAGTCGATTGAGTTCTCCAAATTGCCCCATATAGAGTGTGTGAGTGTGTGCCCAGCGATGGATTGGCGAATATTAATTGGACACACTACACCCTTAATGGACTCACATATAGTTTTCCAGTTGTTAGAGTTTTTCCATTTGTTAAATATCTCTACATGGCGTCCTACACTGTCCTACATTGTTGTTGCTGCCTGGCCGCTCAAGGAGGATGAGTCCCCCACTGAGTCTCGGTCCTCACAAGGTTTCTTCCCTAAATAACAACATAAGGGAGGTTTTTCTTGCCACTGTTGCTTCAGCTTGCTCTTTGGGGGTTTAAAGGCTTTTCATTCTGTAAAGCTGCTTTGTAACAATGTACTGCTGTAAAAAGCGCTCTATAAATAAATAACTTGAACTTGAACTTGAACTACGACAACACGGCGAGGACGGATGTCCGAGCGGACGTGAGTTCCTTTCGGCGTGAAATGAGACATGCCCTCGGAGCCGCTCGAGGGAAGGAATCGTGCTCCGGCCGCTCGACTCTGATTCGCCTCGGATGAATCCGCTCCACTGAGAATGCTTATGACCTCATTCGCAGCTTAATGTATGGAAGCAATTAAAGAGTGCAGAGTGAATCACACACAGCCTGAATCCCACGGAAACACCCGCGTACACACCGAGTACAGCCTAATAACCACTAATCACCTGCAGGATGCTTCTCCTAACTAAACATCAGGAAGGTTACGAAAACTTACCCCACCAACTTCCCTTAATTACACTTTCTCTGGATTTTCTTCACTGATTCATTTCAATTCTGCAAATGACTCAGAGAATGATTCTTTTAGTTACATTGCAATTTTATTTAAAACTTATAATAATAAACATAAATTAATTCATTATCATCTGCTTAATAGTTGTCTAGGGATGCGCGGGGGGGGGGGTGTTAAAGGCCGTGGCAGAAACACCCAATCTATCACTGAGCACACACTTAAACAAACACATACAATCACACATTATGTGGGGCAATTTAGAGCATTACATTTACCTTGAATCCATGTTTTTGAACTGTGGGAGAAAACCAGAGTACCTGGAAGAAACCCACATGGACACGGGGAGAACATGGAAACTGCACCCAGATTGAAAGGAGAACATGCTAACCACTGAGCCACCTGATATAAAACTGAATAATATAATTCAATAATAATATAAAAAATAATTCTCATTATGGACTCAGTGACTTACTGAAACGAATCTTTCCAAATGATTCACTGATTCAAACTGATGATTCACCGAGTAAGATATGAGTCTTATTATTTACACATGCGCAGGTCAGAGCACAGCGTGCAGAGTCAGCAATAATACAGAAGCACAAATGACACATTTATAGTCAGATTCATTTACAGAGTCATGAAATAATGATTTATTGAATCCCTTCACTAAGAAATTCTGCTTTATAACACAATGATTTACTAATTCATATTTACTGATCACTGAATATAACCAGGGCGGCATGGTGGCTTAGTGGTTAGCATGTTCTCCTCTCAGCACTAGGGATTCCCGGCTCGAATCCCCATCTGGGTGGAGTTTCCATGTTCTCCCCGTGTCTGCGTGGGTTTCCTCCGGGTTCTCCGGTTTCCTCCCACAGTCCAAAAACATGGATCAAGTTAATTGAATTCTTAAAATTGCCCCATATAGAGTGTGTGTGTGTGAGTGAGTGTGTGCCCAGCGATGGATTGGCGCCCTGTCCTGGGTCTATCTGCCCATGAATGAATGAATGAATATAACCAGAGCAGCACGGTGGCTTAGTGGTTAGCATGTTCTCCTCTCAGTGCTGGGGATTCCATGTTCCAATCCCAATCTGGGTGGAGTTTCCATGTTCTTCCCATGTCCATGTGGGTTTCCTCTGGTTTCTCTGATTTCCGTCGACAGTCCAAAAACATGGATTCAAGGTAAATTGAATGCTCTAAATTGCCCCATATGGTGTTGTGTCTGTGTACGTGAGTTTGCACACAGTGATAGATTGGCGCCCTGTCTTCGGTGTATCTGCCCACCATCTAAAATGTTCTCCCCTGGACGGGAACAACTGTAAAAAAGGATTAAGCTGAAGATAATGAACAAATGAATGAATGAATGAATGAATATAACAGAGTAATTCTGAATAATAAATAATTAATAAATGATTAATCAATGATTTTTCCTTATTTTTGATGTGAATCTAATTATAACCAACCAATTAACTAACTCAGTAAATCAGCAAAATTATTCATTAATTAATTCATTATCTTCCACTTTATCCTCTGTTAGGGTCACGGCGGGTGGGGGGGGTTCCCCATGCCCATCCAGGGGAAAACGTCTCGGGCGCTGGGCAGATACACCCAGGACAGGGTGCCAATCTATCACTGGGCACACACTCACTCACTCACTCACTTACTCACACAAACATACACTATATGGGGCAATTTGGAGAACTCAATTGACTTGATCTATGTTTTTGGACTGTGGGAGGAAACCGGAGAACCCGGAGGAAACCCACGTGGACACGGGGAGAGCATGGAAACCCCACCCAGATGGGGATTCGAACCGGGAATCACTACAGCTGAGAGGCGAACGTGCTAACCACTAAGCCACCGTGCCGCCCTCAGTAAAATTAGTGCCCACATAATAATAATAATAATAATAACAATAATAATAATACTTTTTATTCATAAAGCACCTTTTAACAGACTCAAACATAAAACAAATGAGAAAACAATTAATTCACTGGTTAATGATTCAATGGTTCATCATGGGGCGGCACGGTGGCTTAGTAGTTAGTATGTTCGCCTCTTAGCACTATGGGGTGGAGTTTCCATGTTCTCCCCGTGTCTGCGTTGGTTTCCTCCGTGTCCTCCGGTTTCCTCCCACAGTCCAAAAACATGGATCAAGGTGAAATAAAGGCATAAAATTGCCCCATATAGCGTGTGCGTGTGTGTGTGAGTGAGTGTGTGCCCAGCGATAGATTGGCGCCCTGTCCTGGGTGTATCTGCCCAGCGCCCAAAACGTTCTCCCCTGGATGGGCATGGGAACCACTCCACGACCCTAATATAGACTAAAAGCGGAAGTTAACGGATGGATGGATGGATGGATGGTTCATCATGGAAGAGAACATGAGGCTGATAAATACAGACAGATTATTTGAATCACATCAGGAGCAACAGATTAGACTTTTTCATTTGTTTCAATGTTTAAAACTCTTAGATCTGTTATTATACAACAGAGGAATGGGAATGCCGACTTCTGTAACTGAACTAAAGTCATTTTGGACCTTCTGTTAATACGCCATTGACGCTATTGTTTAAATATTTTAAACTCTTAGATGTGTTATTATACAAGGAATCTACGAGGAATGGGAATGCCGACTTCCAGAACTAAACTGAAGTCATTTTGGACTTTCTGTTATAAAGCCATTGAACTCATAATCCTCGAACTGGATTGGTTCCATTAGATAAAAGCGAGTAAACCTGAACCATGTGACGGAAAAACAGAACCGTTATTCAAAACTGGCTATGAATCCGATCAGAGGGTGAAATTAAAGCCTTTAATCCACAGCAGACTCCGAAGTGACCTGCAGTGAGGGACGCCTCGGTACAGAATCCCTCGCCTGGGTACAGAACCCATCGCTTCGTAGTTCTGTGTGGGATCCATTCACTTTATAGCAAGCGCCAAATCATTCATTCATTCATTATCTCCCGCTTATCCTCTATTAGGGTCGCAGTGGGGTTCCCCATGCCCATCCAGGGGAGAACGTCTCGGGCGCTGGGCAGATAGACCCAGGACAGGGCGCCAATCCATAGCTGGGCACACACTCACCCACACAGACACACTCTATAGGGGGCAATTTTGAGAATTCAATTGACTTGATCCATGTTTTTGGACTGTGGGGGGAAACCAGAGAACCCGGAGGAAACCCACGCAGACACGGGAAGAACATGGAAACTCCACCCAGATGGGGATTCGAACCGGGAATCCCTAGCGCTGAGAGGCGAACGTGCTAACCACTAAACCACCGTGCCGCGCGCCAAATAATGTTCTGTAATATTCCAGCAGTGGCGTGGAGAACAAATGAATACAGCTGTGTGTGAATGAAACTCCAGCAGGACCGAATATAAACCCTGAACCAACACTCACGACACTTTGTAACTGTGTGGACGCCTCAGGGAACCACGCCCTCAACATACTTTGAAGTTGACACCACATGATTGAACTGCCCTCACTGGCTGACTTGTCGTGTAATTAACCTTAAATACAATAATAATCATTTTAGCGGTTGATATAGGATGAAAGAGACTTTTTATTATTTTTAAATGTACATACCTCAGACTGGGGCAGCATGGTGCCTTAGTGGTGTAGTGGCATGTTCTTCTCTCAGAGCTGGGGATTTCAGGTTCAAATCCCAATCTGGGTGAAGTTACTATGCTCTCCCCATGTCCGCGTGGGATTACTCTGGGTTCTCTGGTTTCCTTCCAAAGTCCAAAAACATGGATTCAAGGTCAAGGAAATGCTCTAAATTGCCCTTATGTAGTGTGTATGAGTGAGTGTGTGCCAAATGATAGATTGATCCTGTCCTGGGTGTACTGTATCTGCCCAGCGCCCGAATCGTTCTCCCCTGGATGGGTGTGGAGAAACCCCCCCTCCCCCGTGACAAAGCGGAACATAATGAATGAATGAATGAATGAATGAATGTACATACCTCTGGGGCGGCACGGTGGCTTAGGGGGTAACATGTATTGCCTCTCAATGTTGGGATTTCAGGTTCAAATTCCAATCTGGGTGAAGTTGCCATGTTCTGCCTGTGTCAGTGTGGGTTTCCTCTATGTTATCCGGTTTCCTTCCACAGTCCAAAAACATAAATTCAAGGTAAAGCGAATGCTTTGAATTGCCCCTACAGTGTGTGTTTGTGTGTGTGAGTGAGTGTGTCCAGCAATATATAGTGTATCTGCCCAGCACCAAAAAAATCTTCCCTGGATGGGGATGATGTACCCCCCCCCCCCTTCCACAGAAACCTAATAGAACATTTCTACAAATGCTATATTTAGATGTGTTTAAGATGTGTAAAGTAAAAGTAAATTAATATATTTATTCATTCATTCATTCATTATCTTCCGCTTATCCTCTATTAGGGTCGTGGTGGGGTTCCCCATGCCCATCCAGGGGAGAACGTCTCGGGCGCTGGGCAGATAGACCCAGGACAGGGCGCCAATCCATCGCTGGGCACACACTCACTCACACAGACACACTCTAAATGGGGCAATTTTTTGAGAATTCAATTAACTTGATCCATGTTTTTGGACTGTGGGAGGAAACCGGAGAACCCGGAGGAAACCCACGCAGACACGGGGAGAACATGGAAACTCCACCCAGATGGCCCCCCCCCCCCCCCCCCCCCCCCCCCCCCCCCCCCCCCCCCCCCCCCCCCCCCCCCCCCCCCCCCCCCCCCCCCCCCCCCCCCCCCCCCCCCCCCCCCCGAGATGTGTTTCATGCTCTAAACTCTAATTAGCTGATTAGCGGTGGCTATTAGCTTGGTGCTGGCTAATCACGAGTACACCGTCCCAAACCGCACGACTGCACCGTTGATCTGAATGAAACTGACAGCGGGCTAAGTGGATTGTTAGCAACACTGTAGCACATCCAAAATGTGGTTTTGCTCATTGTAGCTAAGCTAAATATACGCTGAAGAAGCATTACGCTGCAAAATGGTCGTGGAATAGCGTGCTAGCTGATTAATTAACATCTACAGTCATATTTAAGTTAAAGTAATTTATTTATAGAGTGATTTTTACAACAGTACATTGTCACAAAGCAGCTTTACCGAGTTATAAGCCTTTAAACCCCCAAAGAGCAAGCTGAAGCGACAGTGGCAAGAAAAAACTCTGTTATGTTGTGTCTGTTGTTATTTTGGACGACGCGGTGGCTTAGGGGTTAGCACGTTACCCTCTCAGCGCTAGGGATTCTCGGTTCGAATCCTAATCTGGGTGGAGTTTCCATGATCTCCTCGTGTCTGCGTGGGTTTCCTCCGGGTTCTCCGGTTTCCTCCCACAGTCCAAAGACATGGATCAATTGAGTCAATTGAATTCTCCAAATTGCCCCATATAGAATGTGTCTGTGTGAGTGAGTGTGTGCCCAGCGATAGATTGACGCCCTGTCCTGGGTGTATCCGCCCAGCGCCCGAGACTTTCTCCCCTGGATGGGCATGCGGAACCCCCCCTCTCCCCCCGCGACCCTAGTAGAGGACAAAGCAGAAGATCATGGATGGATGGATGGATGGATGGATGGATTTTAAGGAAGAAACCTTGTGAGGACCAATGCTCAGTGGGCTCACATGATTGTTGGTTACGCCGTAAACGTTCTAGCGATCATCAGCACAGCAGATGTTAATACACGGTGCATTCAACTGTAGAATCTGAAAATCGAAACCATCGAAACCAATGAAAACTAATGAATGCGCTCACATCCAGCAACAAACTCATCAGAGCCCTAATGGAAAAAATCCTTTTTGGGAGATTAAAGGCTTTTATTTCAGAACAATGTCTAATAACATCAATGTGAACATCCTTCAGTTGTTTAGGTTCTAGACACATTTCTTATTTACATGTCTTTGTAGTGGGCGGCACGGTGGCTTAGTGGTCATCACGTTGTTCCTCTCAGCGCTGGTGTGTGTCTGTGTACACCTGGGTTTCCTCTGGGTTCTCCGATTTCCTCCCACAGTTGAAAAACATGGAATCGAGTTCAATTGAATGCTCTCAATTGCCCCATATAGAGTATGTTTGAGTGCGTTCTGTCCTGGGTATATCTGCCCAGCGCCAGAAACGTTCTCCCCTGGATGGGCATGGGACCCTACACTCTAGTGGAGGATTAAGCAGAAGATAATGAATGAATTAATGATGTTTTTCATTGGTGGCACGGTGGCATAGTGGTTAGCATGTTCTCCTCTCAGCACTGGGGATTCCAGGTTCAAATCCCAATCTAGGTGGAGTTTCCATGTTCTCCGTCCGTGTCTGTGTGCGTTTCCTCTGGGTTCTCTGGTTTCATCCCACAGTCCAAAAATATTGATTCAAGGTAATTTGAAAGCTCTAAATTGCCCAATATAGAGTGTATGTGTGAGTGAATGTGTGCCAAGCGAAACATTGCCGCCCTGTCTTGAAGCGTTCTTCTCTGGATGGGCATGGAAAGATGAATTGATGAATGTCTTTGTAGTTTTAAGAACCTCTGCTCTGATCATATTGTGGCAACCATGTCCGCCGTTTTTTGTTTCTCTTAAGGTGTCCTGGGTTTCCTTGAGGTGTCCTCAGCTCTTGGATTTATGGATTTCCTGGATTTATTGGACTGGCAGTCCTGCAGGACCCCCTCAATGGACCTATATAGTTTCTTGTTGTTAAATACGGGTCACATGATCATCACACAATCTGTTCATGGCTGTCCTACATTGTTGATGCTGCCCCCCGCTTAAGAAGCATGAGTCCCCCACTGACTGTCGGTCCTCACAAGGTTTCTTCCTTAAAATAACAACATAACATAGCAGAGTTTTTTTCTTGCCACTGTTCCGCTTTGTTTTGTAACAATGTCCTATTGTAGAAAGCACTATATAAATGACTTTTGTGGGTTTCGCTTGAATCCCGCCATGTTGTGTGGGGTGGGGTTTGGTGGGTCGCCCCACCGGCGGTGATCATTCCTGCGGGTTTTCCCAGCATGCCTTGCGGGCAGAGAGTATTGGTTCAGGATCGAAGAGAGTGGCGTCTAAGAGTGTGCTGAGTTTTTGTTGAGTAATAAAAGTACATGTTCCGTGACACATTGTCCCTTTCTCGCGGCCGCTACTATATAAAGGTTCCACTTTTCTGTGACCACTTTGCTTCTGTCACTGTGGAAATGGACATCCACCCATCCATACATTATCTTCCACTTTATCCTCTATTAGGGTCACGGGGGGGTTCCCCATGCCCATCCAGGGGAAAACGTCTCGGGCGCTGGGCAGATACACCCAGGACAGGGTGCCAATCTATTGCTGGGCACACACTCACTCACACAAACACACTCCATATGGGGCAATTTGGAGAACTCAATTGACTTGATCTATGTTTTTGGACTGTGGGAGGAAACCGAAGAACCCAGAGGAAACCCATACGGACACGGGGAGAACATGGAAACTCCACCCAGATGGGGATTCGAACCGGAAATCCCTAGTGCTGAGAGGCGAACATGCTAAACCACTAAGCCACCATGCCGCCCCATGAAAATGGACAATGTTAGCTAATAGTGTATTTTTATTTAGCCCTGCATGCCACTACTATTGGCAGGAGCTTTCCTTAATTTGTTAGCTGCACCATACCACACCCTCACGCGTTTAGCTACCTCAGCTCTGCGTAACCAAAACAATACGCTCTGTCCTCCATTTCTTCTCCTTTCACTTATTAAGGGCAGCGTAATGAGGGCAGACGGAGACAGGGGTGATGAAATGCAGCCATGTTATTCCGAGCCAAAGCAATTACTCTCAGCAATCAGCGTCCACAAGCAGAAGCCAGGGGTGATTAGGTTCAATCTGCCACTAATAGCTGCTCACGCAGGGGACAGGCCGTCAAACACAGCCCCATTAAATCACCCTGTGCTCATTAGCTTAGCCGTGTTTGTTGACTCAGCAGCATTTACCTGAGAGATTTTGGCGGGAAAATGTTCTTGAGCCATAAACACGACGCAGGTTCTCCGTTATTTTATGACGCACCTTGTACAGCAGCATGGTAGCTCAGTGGTTAGGGAGTTGGGCTATCAATCTGAAGGTTGTGGGGTCAAATCCCAGGTCCACTGATCCTTAAGCAAGACACTTAACCCTCATTGATCCAGGGATGCTGTACCAACTCTGTGTAAGTCCATTCATCCATTATCTTCCGCTTCATCCTCTAATAGGGTCCCGGGGGGGGTTCCCCATGCCCATCCAGGGGAGAATGTTTCGGGCGTTGGGCAGATAGACCCAGGACAGGGCGCCAATCTATCACTAGGCACACACTCACTCACACTCTATATGGGGCAATGTGGAGAACTCAATTGATCTTGATTCATGTTTTTGGACTGTGGGGTTTTTGGACTGTGTCTCCCCATGTCTGTGTGGGTTTCCTCCGGGTTCTTCGGTTTC
Source organism: Corydoras maculifer (assembly GCA_019802435.1). NCBI lineage: Eukaryota > Metazoa > Chordata > Actinopteri > Siluriformes > Callichthyidae > Corydoras > Corydoras maculifer. The sequence goes on from JAFMOD010000147.1 coordinate 39,314, forward strand.
CTCCCACAGTCCAAAATCATGGAACAAGGTCAATTGAGTTCTCCACTTTGCCCCATATAGAGTGTGTGCGTGTGTGTCTGTGTGAGTGAGTGTGTGCCTGTCCTGGGTATATCTGCCCAGCGCCCGAAACGTTCCCCCTGGATGGGCATGGGGAACCCCCCCTCCCCATGAACCTACAAGGTGATAAAGCGGAAGATAATGAATGGATGGATTTACCTTGTATCGCTGGGCACACACTCACTTACACAGACACACACAGACACACACTATATAGGGCAATTTGGAGAACTCAATTGACTTGATCCATGTTTTTGGACTGTGGGAGGAAACCGGAGAACCCGGAGGAAACCCACGCAGACACGGGGAGAACATGGAAGAACATGGAAGAACATGGAGAACACTCACTCACTCTATATGGGGCAATTTGGAGAACTCAGTTGACTTGTTCCATGTTTTTGGACTGTGGGAGGAAACCGGAGAACCCGGAGGAAACCCACGCAGACACGGGGAGAACATGGAAACTCCACCCAGATGGGGATTCGAACCGGGAATCCCTAGCGCTGAGAGGCGAACGTGCTATAATATATAATATATAATATACTATTATAGTACATTATTTATGTAACCGGAGAACCCGGATGAAACCCACGCAGACACGGGGAGAACATGGAAACTCCACCCAGATTGGGATTCAAACCTGAATCCCCAGCGCTGAGAGGAGAATGTGGCCACCGTGTCACCCCGGCCTATATTAAATACCCTGAAGTTCACCAGGTGTTTGTGTTGTGCTGATTCAATCTCTCAGATCAACATCAGGATGCAGTAACGATTAAATTAACACTCATCATGAAAGTCGAAATGTTTTTGCACCTGTCCCGGCGCCGTGAGCGCGAGCTGAGCGCAGTACTGAGGTTCTGAAGAGTTGTTTTTATCTGAAGCATGAACACGGCTCCGTGAACGTAAGTATTTCGAAGCCGGAGTGTAACGTATTAGCGGCGTCAGGAAGCTGTTTAGTCACGGTGGGCAGTTGATCCAAATACTTTAATCTGAATCAGAGCTTCAGTCCTGGAGTAAATACGCTTCAAAGTTTTACAAATCCGTCTATATTTAATGACTTAGACGTGAAAGAACTACATCAGACTCTTACTTTAAAGTCTGTCAGATTGATCCGGTGTTACTGTGTTTAAAGCTCCAGCAGCTACAACAGTAACATGCTGCTTCCACGCTGCTACACAGTTCAGGATTTAACATCTAATGATGTCTTTTATAAACTTATAATTAGTCTCAGGAACCAAACTGGGAACTTTAACACTAACTGATTTTATACTACTGCTGTAACATCCTCCACTGCTGGATGTTTACAAGGTAGTTGAATCTGTGTGTGTGTGTGTGTTTGTGTGTGTGTGTGTGTTTGTGTGTGTGTTTGTGTGTATTTTCCATTATCTTCCACTACGGTCGCGGGGGTGGGGTTCCCCATGCCCATCTAGGGGAGAACGTTTCGGACTCTGGGCAGATACACCCAGGACAGGGCAGCAGTCTATTGCTGGGGACACACTCTCACACACACCCATAAACACACACACACACACACACACACACACACACTCTCTATATGGGGCAATTTGGAGAATTTAATTGACCTTGATTCATGTTTTTGGACTGTGGGATGAAACTGGAGAACCCAGAGGAAACCCACACGGACACGGGGAGAACATGGAAACTCCACTCAGATTAGAATTCGAACCAGGAATCCCTAGTGCTAAGTGGGGAACATGCTAACCACTAAGCCATCATGCAAATCCCAGGTTTGAATCCCAATCTGGGTGGAGTTTCCATGTTCTCCCCATGTCCGTGTGGGTTTCCTCCGGGTTCGCTGGTTTCATCCCACAGTCTAAAAACATGGCTCAAGTTGAATTTAATGCTTTAAATTGCCCCATATAGAGAGTGTGTGTGTGTGTGTGTGTGTGTGTGTGTGTGTGTGTGTGTGTGTGTGAGTGTGTGTCCAGCGATAGTTCGGCACCCTGTCCTGTGTGTATCTGCCCAGCACCCCCTGGATAGGCATGGAAACCCCTCCCCCCTGCAATCCTAATAGAGGATTAAGCTAAAGATAATGAATGAATGAATGAGTATTAAAGGTTATATTTGCTCCAAAACTTTCCTTCATTGGCACTCTATTGTTCCAGGTGGCGCTGTGGCTCAGCTGCAGTATGTTTAGCATCAGCTCTCACCATGACAACGAGCCCGAGGCTCCCAAACACCCCGAGGTCACAGTGATGACAAAACAGTATTTAAGTTCAGCCCTGCAGCGGCCGATTGAGTGAAGAGCAGGCGGGTCGGCCGGCCGGCCGGCGTTTACAGTACGGGTCAGCACATCTCAATAGCTTTATACCGCCGCACTCACATTCCTTTGTCTCTCCTCGGACAATGAGCATGGAGCCCCGGGGCTAACAAAGAGCCCAACAACACTTTATGGTCTGCAGTTCTCTCACTTAACCATTCTGCGCCATTTCAGGGTCAAACCGCCCCGCCGTCCAATTTCACCAAATGTAACGATACCACAGCTGCTGGGTTAAAGTCAGCAGCATAAAACTGCTTAAAAAGTTCACAGCAAATGAACAGTTGATACATAATTAAATAAAAACACAAGAATTAATACTTCAGCGATGGATTGGCGCCCAGACGTTCTGCCCAGCGCCTGAGACGTTCTCCCCTGGATGGGCATGGGGAACACCACCGCAACCCTAGTAGAGGATAAAGTGGGAGATAATGAATGAATGAATGAATGAATTTTTTTTTTTTGCTTTGACTGAATAAATTATGAACACTTACTGTATGTTGTATATTTTTTTCCATTAGGATATCCATTCATTATCTTCCACTTTATCCTCTACTAGGGTCGCGGGGGGGTTTACCATGATAGATACATCCAGGACAGATACATCAATCTATCACTGGATACACTCACGCACAGACACACTCTATATGGGGCAATTTGGAGAATTTAATTGACCTTGATCCATGTTTTTGGACTGTGGGAGGAAACCGGAGAACCAGGAGGAAACCCATGCAGACACGCGGAGAACATGGAAACTCCACCCAGATTGGGATTTGAACCGGGAATCCCTAGTGCTGAGAGGAGAACATGCTAACATGCTGACCACTAAGCCACCGTGCCGCCCTTCCATTAGGATATAAATAAATGAATTGAACTTGAACTTGGGGGAAGGTAATTTTCTGCTTCAGGATGATTGATTACAAGCTCCAGAAACATGGACTGTATGTTGTATACTGTTAACTTTAACTTCTGTAAAAAGAAGATACATAATTACAATGCTTCTTTGCACCTTCGGTACTGTGATGCACTTTATATCATGATCATATTTATGTATATACATTCATACACAGCACTACTCAATGCACCAGTCACTGTTATTAATGCACTTTATGTAGATTCAAGATTCAAGAAAATTTTATTAGCATTTATATCACATGTGGTACATGAGACAAAATGAAATTATGGGTCACGGACCCCAACCCCTGTTCTTTTATAATTAGACTTGAATTTTAATTTTAAAGTAGAAAATGAGATTTTAGTATATAGATTTAAAATTTAGTATATAGATATGTAAAATATAACAGTGCCCTGCGATAGATTGGCGTCCTGTCCTGGGTGTATCTGCCCAGCACCCAAAACGTTCTCCCCTGGATGGGCATGGGAAACCCCACCGCGACCCTAATAGAGGATAAAGCGGGAGATAATGAATGAATGAATGAATATTATAGTAGTATATATTGCACATGGGGTAAGATGCTAACTACAATTCATTGGCCCTGTAAATGTACTCTGCACAATGACAACAAAGTTTAATCTAATATAATATAATATAATCATCTAATAAATGAATAAATAATTGTTATTAAGTACAAATTGAGAATAAATAAGCATTGTGTATAATTAATAGTTGGAATAAAATTCGGCTGTAAGATTGTGAAACTCTGACCCAGGTGAGACGTCCCGAAGGTACGATCCTAATCTAACCTTTATCTCTCACGGGTCACGCGGGATCAGATTGACAGAGGCGTCGATTTTACACACGCCCATTGAACCCCCCACCCCCCACCAAAAAAAGAAGAAGAAAAAAAGAGGCAGTAATTACCTTCTTTTTTTAAAATGGGGAACAATCAGGCCTGTTTCTGAGCATCGCTGAGGCTCCCTCAGTGATCCTCATTGGACGCGGGGGTCACAGGGACCAGCATGTTCTGAAAAACTGTAATAATCACAACATTGTGGGAACAGTTATGTTGCTGCCCCCCGCTCAAGGAGGATGAGTCCCCCACTGAGCCTTGGTCCTCACAAGGTTTCTCCCTTAAAATAACAATATAACATGGAGTTTTCTCTTGCCACTGTTGCCTCAGCTTGCTCTTTAGGGGTTTGAAGGTTTATAACTCTGTAAAGCTACTTTGTGACAATGAACTATTGTAAAAAGCACTTTATTCTTATGGGAACCAAGAAATAAGTGTCATCCAATAGTTTTTTGTTGAGATTTCTATTAGAATATTAAGCGTAGAATAAATAACTTACAATTTCGATTTAAAAAAATTATTTTAATTTTAATTTTACAGCATGTTTATTGAAGTGGACAAAAAGACATTTTTATATTAAAAAATGAGCCAAGCTTAAAATATGAAAATTAACCAATTTTGCTCGTAGAGTCTCAACAAGTTCATTCACACTTACAATCCAGTTTAGTATGAAAGGCGAACTCAACTTTTCATTCATTCATTCATTTTCTTCCACTTTATCCTCTATTAGGGTCGCGGTGGGGTTCCCCATGCCCATCCAGGGGAGAACGTCTCGGGCGCTGGGCAGATAGACCCAGGACAGGGCGCCAATCCATCACTGGGCACACACTCACTCACACAAACACACTCTATAGGGGGCAATTTTGAGAATTCAATTGACTTGATCCATGTTTTTGGACTGTGGGAGGAAACCGGAGTACCCGGAGGAAACCCACGCAGACACGGGGAGAACATGGAAACTCCACCCAGATGGGGATTCGAACCGGGAATCCCTAGCGCTGAGAGGCGAACGTGCTAACCACTAAGCCACCGTGCCCGAACTCAACTTAAAAGATCAAATTTGCTTGCAATTTAAAATATGAAAAAATCCCAATTAATAGACTATAGAATATTTGACATAACCTTCCTCCGATCAAAAGTGCCTGTTCTTATGGCAACCATTTTGGAGAGAAAGAAATAGGAGGGTCCCGGCACACAAACCAATCATATTTCTTGTCATTTAAAAGCCCAGGATGTCCTCTTTATAAGAGTATGACTTTATAGAGTAGCTATATATAAAAATATAAGTACTTATGTATGTAAAACAAAAGTCCATTACAGAGGACCCAAGTCTATGGGTTGGTTTCCATTAGGATATCCGTCCATTATCTTCCGCTTTATTATCCTCTACTAGGGTGCAGGGGGTTTCCTCATGGCCATCCAGGGGAGAACATTTCAGGGGCTGGCAGATACACCCAGGGCAGGGCATCAATCTATTACTGGGCACACACTCACTCACACAGACACACACACAAACACACTTTATATTTGGACAATTCAAGTGACCTTGATCCATGTTTTTAGAATGTGGGAGGAAACCAGAGATTCTGAAGGAAACCCATGTGTAGAACATGTTGTAGAACATGGAAACTCCACCCAGATAGGGATTCGAACTGGAAATCCCTAACAGTGAGAGGATAGTGGAAGTGCCGCCCTTCCATTAGAATATAAATCAATTAATTAAACTTGAACTTAGGGGAAGGACATTTTCTGCTTTAGGATGATTGATTACAAATTAAGCTCCAGAAAGTCTTGGTTGGGTGAGTAGAAGAACTTTGGTGGTAAGGAAAACCTGGTCTGCCTCACATCCTCATCCAGGACTGAAGGACTGAACACAGATGGAGGTGGGATCCGCTGGTGTAGGTGAGAGAGGGGAATCCAAAGTGGAATTCCAGAAACGTCGAGTTAAGCTCCATCCGATTCTTCAAAGAGCCCCACTGTTCATTCAGTCCAACATAAAATAAACCCAGCAGACCGTCCTAATCACTCACAGCGTCGCGGGTTTCACCGCGTGTCAGCAACACACCTTCTGAAAGTCCTCTTAATGGAAACGTTGAAAAGTGTTTGAACGCAAACGTACATGCCCAATTAAATAAAATGATGGTCCACTTATGGGCGCTGGAGCCACGCCACGGGACTGCCGGAGAAGTCATTAGTGACATTGACTCGTTGGGTTTGTGCAGCGCGAAAGTGAGGCGAGAGCGAGAAACTAATTACAGTCCAAACCCAAAAATAGCTAAAGTTCAAGATAACAAATTAGTGCGAGTGCCGAACATTGGAGAGAGCATAAATCAAAAAGACGAATGGCGCGAGGAGATTAAGAGCACAGACGGGAGCACGTTACAGCAGAGACGCGAAAACAGAGAGTGTGAGATCAAAAAACTGAAAAGACGTGTGAGCCAACAAACCAGAGAGAGCTAACTGTGAGAGAGAGAGAAAGAGAGAGAGATGAGAGCTGAGACAGACCTAAGATAGAATGGAACTAGAGATCTGCGAGAGAGAGAGAGAGTATAGAGGGTGAACTGAAAGAGAGAGAGCAGAGTGATCTGAGAGAGTGTTTAAAGAGTAATTTGAGAGAGAGAGAGAGAGTTTAGAGAGGGAGCCCTAAAAGTGAAAGAGCATTGTGATCTGAGAGTTTAGAGAGTGAACCCTGATAGAGAGAGCAGAGTCAATTTAAATAGAAATCTAAGAGAAAACAATTATATTTGTAATACATGATCATTATTATACCTTCATATCCCATCAGCATCATCTTCAACCTCCATACCTTCATCTCCATTAGCATCATCATCATCCTCAACCTCCACACCTTCATCTCCATTAGCATCATCATCAACCTCAACCTCCACACCTTCATCTCCATTAGCATCATCATTATCCTCAACCTCCACACCTTCATCTCCATTAGCATCATCAACCTCATCCTCCACACCTTCATCAGCATCATCTTCATCTCCATTAGCATCATCATTATCCTCAACCTCCACACCTTCATCTCCATTAGCATCATCATCCTCATCCTCCACACCTTCATCTCCATTAGCATCATCATCCTCATCCTCCACACCTTTATC
>JAFMOD010000147.1:46767-81767 GCA_019802435.1 Corydoras maculifer
CACACCTTCATCTCCATTAGTATCATCATCATCCTCATCCTCCACACCTTCATCTCCATTAGTATCATCATCATCCTCATCCTCCACACCTTCATCTCCATTAGTATCGTCATCATCCTCATCCTCCACACCTTCATCTCCATTAGCATCATCATCCTCATCCTCCACACCTTCATCTCCATTAGTATCATCATCATCCTCATCCTCCCCACCTTCCTCATCATCTTCTTTTCCCACATTCCGTTTCCGAACGTTCTGCTGAATGTTTGATAATAAAACGTTCTGAATTTTAAAAAAAGAATTGAACTGAATGGACAGCATAAACTTCACGTCTCATATCCATCTTTCCAACCGGATGTTCATCAGTGGCCACTTTATTAGGTTCAGCTGCTGAGTTCCTCCACTTCCTCTTTAATCAGCATCACCCCGCAAAACCTCCAGCTCTCGGGTTCTGCATTGTTGTCGTATCCTGTAGCGTGTGGGTTCTTCAAAGAGAAACTATCGGGTTACTTTAAGAAGTCAATAAAAGCTTTGTAAAAGTGCCTGCAAGCTGATCCTTGGAAAACATGAAAATGAAGAAGTGATGAAGTGGTGATGTTTAAAGAACAGACGAGAAGTCGCATGAGAAAATAGGAAAGACAGATGGATCAAAAGTCCACGGTGCTGTGTTAATCCTGTGCGGTGTTATTACAGGGCAGGTCATGTGATCTGTCTGTCAACACCACGGTACTGCTTAAACATCAGGTCCTGCTGAGGGGCCGAAGGTACCCCTTCCTATTAAGTCCCCCTCTACAACCACCTCAAATTCTTCTTTAGCCTCTTTATACCTTGTGACCCCCCCCCCTCCGCCCGCAACACTGGTTCCTCCAACATGGAACCAAACCTACCCCAAAAAGCATCGTCCAACTATCAAGGTTCCTCCAAAGTAAAAACAAATCAAGTGAACCTTGCCATGTCATTATAAGGACACCGTTAATAAAAATGGCAACTAGCAAATAGACCCCCAAACCTTCCCCCTAACCCCTCACCCAACCTCTTGATACTCTTTTTTGATATAGACAAAACAATAAAGCATACCCCACCCAACCCCCCCTTAAAACATCAGTGGAACCTACACCAAAACAATGCTTATGCTACACCCAAAACAAAAACAAGACCCTAAAACCTTCAAACCTATCTCCAGAACCACCCTCCACACCCCACCCAAACCATCAACTCCTAATATAAACAAATTCCCTCAAACTCACCGTCAACCACAAGGCATCAAGTAAAATAAACATGCGACATGTGATACCAATCAAGCATCATTAAAAACCCATCAACCTCATTTCAACCCTCGAATCCAGAGGAGGTTCCTCATTCCATCAGGAAGCCCCTCTGAATCCTCACAAAATGCACTCCCCCACCCTCCAACAACCCTCCAGGGCTTCCTTAAAGTCGAGACTACTTTAAAACAATAATTTTAAACACCCTCAGACACATCAATCCCCCGAACCTCAGCATACCCCCCCTCCCCCCAAGTTGCTGTCCGGGGTTTAGATGCCACCCTCTAGGTGTTGACACTTTCAGCTTTGAGTGCTGAGCTTCTGCTTTTGTCCTTGGAATTGCCACAGACATCAACCAACACCGACACATTTACCCCATCCCTCATACTCGGCCCCATCCCTCATACTCTCCCGTTGTCACCCCCCCATCCCTCACACACTTCCAATCTTAGCTCTGAGGTTCTGACATTTCTTCACCAAGGTGACTTTTTATGACCAGCTATGGAATCTAGAGGGAACCTGAAGGTTCCAGCTCCCACTGTGAGCAGATAGTCAGTTGAAAACACAAGCTTTAAAAGCACATTCATAAAAAAACAGGACATTGAAGTGTTCTAGAGCAACATCTATAAGCTTCAATAAAAATACAGACATATTGAGAAAAGTATTAAAGAGTATTAGAAAAGGGTTAATCCTTTAGTTGTGGTGGTTCCAGTTAAAAAAAAACCAGGAAACCAGGCATCTATTTTGCTGAATGTTCTTCACACATAGAGGAATTTGTCCTCCACATTTAACCCATAAACATACATATACACACACTGGTGAAGAGAGCACACTTGCCTGTAGCTGTGGGCAGCTTTAATTGGGGTTAGGTGCCTTGCTTAAGGGCACTTCAGCGATAGTACTTGGTGGGAACTGGAATCAAACCTGGGACTGTTTACTACAACTAACCACTAGCTGCGAAGATGGACAATGTCTTCAAACCAAGTTGGTGGTGTATGACTGGACTCTGGAGGAAGGTCCTCCCACTTCAGAGGACATGGTGTCCAACGTGGTCCTCATAATTTTGGTTTTGCAAAGTGGTTTCAGAGGGATTATTGGTAATTTAATTGGGGTTAGGTGCCATGCTCAGGTCCCAAGACTGTTTCCTACAACTAACCACAAGTTGGGAAGATAGACACTGTCTTCAAATCAAGATGTTGGTGGTATATGACTGGACTCTGGAGGAAGGTCCTTGCAGTTTGGTAAATTGAGTTGTTTTAACTAGTCTTGAAATAAACATTTTCAAGGAGGAAGGAAGACTAAACTCACTCTTTGGAGGACATGGTGTCCAATGTGGTCTACATACTTTTGGTCTCACAATGTGGCTTCAGGATTATTGGTTAATAAATTAGGGTTAAGTGCCTTGCTCAAGGGCACTTCAGCCATAGTACTTGATGGGAACCAGACTTGAACCTGGGACCTTTAGGCCCCATGGCTAGTTCCTTAACCATAAGCCCACAACTAACCACAAACTGGAAAGATGGCCATGGACTTTAGACCGAGATGTTGGTGGTGTATGACTGGACTCTGGAGGAAGGTCCTCACAGTTTGGTAGATTAGGTTCTTCAAAGAAACACTTCTAGGAAGACTAAACTCGCTCTTCGGAGGACGGTGTGTCCAACGTGGTCCTCATAATTTTGGTCTCGTGATGTGGTTTCAGAGGGATTATTGGTAATTTAATTGGGGTTAGGTGCTGTTCTCAACTTGGTGGTAGTACTTGGTGGGAACCGGAATCAAACCTGGGACTTTCAGGTCCCAAGACTGTTTCCTACAACTAACCACAAGATGGGAAGATGGACACTGTCTTCAAATCAAGATGTCGGTGGTGTATGACTGGACTCTGGAGGAAGGTCCTTGCAGTTTGGTAAATTTAGTTGTTTTCACTAGTTGTTTAGTTGTTTAGTTGTTTAGTTGTTTTAACTAGTCTTGAAACACTTTTAAGAGGGAAGGAAGACTAAACATACTTTTGGTCCCACAATGTGGCTTCAGGTGGATTATTGGTAATTAAATTGGGGTTAAGTGCCTTGCTCAAGGGCACTTCAGCCATAATACTTGATGGGAACCGGAATTGAACCTGGGATTTTTAGGACCCAAGGATAGTTCCTTAACCACAAGCCTCTGACTAACCACAAGCTGAGATGATGGACATGGACTTCAGAACAAGATGTTGGTGTTGTATGACTGGGCTCTGGAAGAAGGTCCTTACAGTTTCATCAATTGTGTTGTTTTAACTAGTCTTGTAAGATACACTTAGGAAGACTGACCTCACTTTAGAGGACACGGTCTCCAACGTTGTCTACATAGTTTTGGTCTCGCAATGTGGTTTCAGAGGGATTACTTGTAATTATATTGGGGTTAAGTGCTTTGCTCAAAGGTACTTCAGCCATAGTACTTGGTGGGACCAAAAATCGAAGCAGGGACCTTTAGGCCCCAAGGCTAGTTTCTTAACCATAAGCCCACGACTAACCATAAGCTGGGAAGATGGCCATGGACTTCAGACCGAGATGTTGGTGGTATATGGCTGGACTCTGGAGGAAGGTCCTCACAGTTTGGTGGATTGGGTTCTTCAAAGAAACACTTTTAGGAAGACTAAACTCGCTCTTCAGAGGACAGGGTGTCCAACGTGGTCCTCATAATTTTGGTCTCGCGATGTGGTTTCAGAGGGATTATTGGTTTGTCGATTTCTGGGAGGTTTCCTTTGAAGTTTTATTGTCTGACGTCCACTTTATATCTCCGGCATCAGTGGAATTAGCTCTATGGTGTTTGACAATTGACATGCCATCAGTTGACGTGCTAATCCTGCTAGCATGTCTTCACACTTGTTTCTTGGAGCGTAACAACCGGCTGTAAACATACCAACCCATGAAACCTCCCAAATCGTTAATGCGATCATAATTGCATTCCGTTTAACAGTCCCTTTGAACGTGCATGTTGTCAGAGCGTTTTCTGGCAACGTCTTCGCTCCCATGGACTTCGCCTGATGCACATGTGGTCGCCTCGTGTGGCTTGAAACGGAAAGCTTCCCTGATCAGCTCCTTACGGTCCAGTTCATAAAAACACCAGGCAGATTTACAGCTCACACGGCCTAAGGTCCGAGGACCAACGCCTCAAAACGATGTGGAATTAAAGGAACGCTCCTTGCGCGCCAGTGGTTTATGAGGATAGATGTATAAAATGGATACCGGAAGATCAGTTCGCTGAATATTTTGTTACAATACATGGAGCGGCCATGACGCCATTAATCAGCTCCAGGTTTACCGCACTGCCATGGAACAGTGGAACAGTCACCATCGACAGTGAGAATGTCCTCCATTGCACTCAGTCCCTTGATCACTATGTGTACTTGAGATTAAAGAGAGACTGTCGATGAACTTTTAATAATAATCTGAAACAACGTTCTGAACGTCCTCACAGCTTTTAACACAGTAACCAAATGCTGCAGCTAGAGTTTTATCTAGAACCAGAAAGTTGGATCGTTTCAGTCCTGTGTTATCGAACTTACACTGGCTATCCTTTAAGTTTGGTATTGATTACAAACCCGGCGACATGGTGGCTTAGTGGTTAGCATGTTCTCCTCTCAGCACTAGGGATTCCCGGTTCGAATCCCCATCTGGGTGGAGTTTCCATGTTCTCCCTGTGTCTGCGTGGGTTTACTCCAGGTTCTCCGGTTTCTTCCCACAGTCCAAAAACATGGATCAAGTCAATTGAGTTCTCCAAATTGCCCCATATAGAGTGTGTGTGTGCCCAGCGATGGATTGGCACCCTGTCCTGGGTCTATCTGCCCAGCGCCCGAGACGTTCTCCCCTGGATAGGCATGGGGAACCCCCCCCCCCCGCGAATCTTATAAAGGATAAAGCGGGAGATAATGAATGAATGAATGAATGATTACAAACTTGTGTTGGTAACATAAAATTTTATATCATCAGGCGCCACAGTATCTGAGTAAATCTGATCTCACGGTTCTGGTTTGCTTTTAGCTCCTGGAATGAATTAAATGACAGCTGGTGGAAGAGCGTTCTCCCACAAGGCGCCTCGGCTCCAGTAACTGTTCACGATTCAGAATCACTATCAATTTTTTTTTTTAAAAGTGCATTAAAATCACATTTATTTCATTTAGTGTTTAATGAATTCCATGTAGGGCGGCACGGTGGCTTAGTGGTTTGCATGTTCTCCTCTCAGCGTTAGGGATTCCCGGTTCAAATCCCAATCTGGGTGGAGTTTCCATGTTCTCCCCGTGCCCACGTGGGTTTCCTCAGGGTTCTCCGGTTTCCTCCCATAGTCTAAAAATCATGGATCAAGTCAATTGAGTTCTTCAAATTGTTCCATATAAAGTGTGTCTGTGTGAGGGAGCGTGTGCCCAGCGATAGATTGGCGCCCTGTCCTGGGTGTATCTGCCCAGCGCACGTTCTCCCCTAGATGGGCATGGGGAACCCCCCCCCCCCCACGACCCTAATAGCAAATCGAATCTCCAATCTAAGATACATGTCTCATTAAACTTCAGCTCAGAAGCGGCTGCTTCGTACCTGCCGCTACATTAAGCTGAAAAAGTTTGGTCTGAAGATTCGGCTGGATCTGGACAACTTTCAGAATTTATAATTCCAACGGTTTTAATGAGTAACCTGGTGATTATTACTCTTTACATTTAATCATTTAGCAGACGCTTTTATCCAAAGCGACTTATAAATGAAAACAACACAAGTCAGTAGTTATGAAGAAAACAAACTACACTGTAGAATTATAAACCTGATCGTTGTCTGATCCTGCACCCCCCCCCCCCTTTTTTTCTTCTACAACAGGTATTTAATCAGAATCAGAATCAGTTTTATTTTTGTCAAGTATGTTACACACAAGGCGGCATGGTGGCTTAGTGTTTAGCACGTTCGCCTCTCAGCACTAGGGATTCCCGGTTCGAATCCCCATCTGGGTGGAGTTTCCATGTTCTCCCTGTGTCCGCGTGGGTTTCCTACGGGTTCTCCGGTTTCCTCCCACAGTCCAAAAACATGGATCAAGTCAATTGAATTCTCCAAATTGCCCCATATAGAGTGTGTTTGTTTAAGTGAGTGTGTGCCCAGCAATGGATTAGCGCTCTGTCCTGGGTCTATCTGCCCAGCGCCGAGACGTTCTTCCCTGGATGGGCATGGGGAACCCCACCGCGACCCTAATAGAGGATAAAGCGGGAGATAATGAATGAATGAATGTTACACACACAAGGAATTTGGTTCCAGCATGATGGTGTCTCTCTTGTAAGAGTCCAAAAACATGGATCAAGTCAATTGAGTTCTCTAAGTTGCCCCATATAGAGTGTGCGTGTCTGTGTGTTTGAGTGTTTGCCCAACGATGGATTGGCATTCTGTTTTGCCCAGCGCCCAAGAAGTTCTCTCCTGGATGGGCATGGGGAACCCCCACCCTATTAGAGGATAAAGCAGAAGAAAATGGATGGATGGATTTACAAATAACAGTGGTTAACCATGTAATCTGGTTCTTCTTTTATAATTGTCTCCATCATTAGTCCTTCTGATGATGGAGAAAAGAATCATCAGCTATGAAGTTAGTTATGAAGAAAACCAGCTACACTGTAAAATTGACCTTTTAAGGTTCATTCTACAGTTAATTCTACATGCGGCTTAATTAATAGAATAATGTAATTAACCAAACCTCTATGGACTATCAAATAACCACGTCACTCACGGAATTGTTTTAGAAACGAATTGTAATTAAGATAAATCACGATCGTGTCTGAAGCAGAAAACCTTTAACGCCACCAGCTCGCCTTCACCTCGCTTTCACCTTTTATTTTACAGAGCCCAGTGTGATGAACGATGTTATTAAACCTCTTTGACTTTTTGACACTTGTTAAATACGGGTCACCTGATAATCACACAATCTGTACATAGCTGTCCTACACTGTTGATGCTGCCCCCCCGCTCAAGGAGGATGAGTCCCCCACTGAGTCTTGGTCCTCCCAAGGTTTCTTCCTTAAAATATCAACATAACGGGGAGTTTTTTCTAGCCTCCGTCGCTTCGGCTTACTCTTTGGTGGTTTACAAATAAATGACTTGAACTTGAACTTGACTTGAAGCTTTTATCAGTTAGAAGAGAGAACCCTCATGACTGAGTACTCCACAGGTTCTTTCCTTTCATTCATGCTGTTGTAGTCAGCGGTGCTAATGTTTCCTGCTGCACTGTTCTGAAATCCGTGATTCCATCATGAGGCCACCTCGGAACGCCGACCTCCGAGCTCCTTCACCATCCTTGGTTGACGGCTGTATCTTTCACATAGAACTCTAGAACGTATACTTCTACAGGCCTTAGAATCTTGTCAAGCTGGGACAGACCTTCCTTAAACTGTCTCCTGTGATGTCATTCGCTGCAGGATTATTAATAATAAGTACTTGGATTTCATTTCCAGTAAATGTGAGCTTTCAAGGGCCGGCGTTTAAGGTTTTGCGCTTCAGTCCAGGAAAAATGAACGGCTGGAACGTGTGATAGGATGGCGCTAAGCAACGTTACTTATTACAAAACGAGCGCGAGAGTAAACACGTTCCCAGGGTTTGTTGGGTTGGGTTTGTTGGGACCCGCTCGCTGGCCTCGTAGCGCACATCGGCTGATTTATACGAGTGTCAGCACAAATTGTGATGAATAGTGTTTGTTCAGGAGAAAGAACTTAAATTGATTACAGTCCCGTTGACCATTTAACCTGCAACAGCCACAGAGGTTCTCAATCATCCCTGAAGAAAAGCAACAAGAAAAATAAAGCAAATACAGGAGAAGAGCTGGAATTGGTAAAGAATCTTTAATTACTCTATAAATATTTCTTTGTTTTTAAATTCAGCATACAAAAATGACATATGTACACACACAGATAAGTGGTTCATGATGTAGCATCGCTGTAGTTCTGCGTCCTGCTGATAAAACGGACTAATCTGATAGAGTCTGACGTTTCTGATGAGGATAAATACATAATATTGACTATCCCGAGAAAAAAAAAAAAAAAAATCATGCTCACAGACTACGGATACATAAACCTGCCGCCCAAACCAAACCTGAGTGCTGGCCCAGTCCCCGCCGTGCAGGTTCCCTCGGTTCTGTTTGTGGGGACTTACTTTAACACCTATCTTGTTTTTCCAAATGAGGAAGCTGTACGTACGAATGATATAAGAAAATAAACTCTGAATATCCAGATATAAGATACACGTTTGGATTCTTCTGAGAAGGAAAGAAAGACAAAGCGGTTTCTACGGCGGACAGACGATCGTCGGGTTCCTAATACGACAAAGTTCGTCGTCTTCGTCGCTTCTGTTTCCAAAATTCAACCCTGAGTCACTTTTCCTTCTTGAGTAAAACTAAAAAGCTTCAAGCTAAAGTTAGCCTGTAGCGGCGTAGCGCTGTGCTTAGCCTTTTGTAGCGACGTAGCGTTGTGCTTCCTGCGTTTCTGCAGCCCAGAATAATTCTACATATAAAAAAATGGTTGGAGATGCTGGAGGAGGAGGAGGAGGAGGAGGAGGAGGAGGAGTACAGTGGGAAGTACACTTGTTTAGTTCCAGCCGGTAAAGTAGAGGGGGAAGGGTAGGGCTTTGGTGTTGAGGGGGGTATTAGATTTGTACTAAAATGGTATTACTGGTCAAGTCAGGGAGGTAAAGATGTGGTAGATATGTGAGAGAGGGGTACATATGATATATGAGGTTTTGTAGTGGGGTAGCAGAGAGGTGGTATATGTGAAGAGGTTTTGGGGGTAATAGAGGTAGAGTAGTTGGGTGATGGGAGGTGTAAGAGAGGGGTAGTATGGGTCCTTATGAGGTACTGTAGAGTATAAGGAGTAATTGTGGGGTAACAGAGCTCCAGCGCAGATCTACTTGCAGACGTATTTCTCCACTGTCCTCTCGCACTTCTTGCAGGTGACGTAGCAGCACCAGTGGTATTTGCAGTGGCAGCGCTCCACGATTTTCTCGGTGTAGGGGTTATAGCCACGGCCGCAGCACATCAGATCGCAGCTGTCGCTCCCGCTGGACGTCTTGTTACATTGTCTGTGAGGGAAGAGTGGAGCAAAGTGTTGGGATAAATCACAGTGCGGTACGTACACAACACAGACTCGCACAACCATCGAAGAACCACTAAAGAACCAGCAAAGAACTACAACAATAACCCATAACAAGTCACGGCACACACACAGCAGGAGCAATAAGAAGTTCTATTTCACCGCTGTACATGTTTTTCTGGCTCCTTCGAGAAAGTTATATAGACATAGGGAGAACATGCAAACCCTCCATACTGTACGAATCCAGGACCTTCTCGCTGTGAGATGTAAGTGCTCCTTATGATGCCATCACACCAACCGAAAGAGTTCAAGAACTACCATATAGAGTGGGTCTGTGTGAGTGAGTGTGTGCCCAGCGATGGATTGGTGCCCTGTCCTGGGTGTATCAGCCCAGCGCCCGAAATGTTCTCCCTTGGAAGGGCATGGGGAACCCCCCCACACCCCCCGCAATCCTATTAGAAGATTAAGTGGAAGATAATGTATGAATGGAATATTAACGATGTTCAAGAACTACAAACCCGTCATGTCGTGCTTTATTGGGCAATTGTGGTTAAGGAACCAGCCTTGCGACCTGAAGGTCCCTGGTTTGATTCCCGGTCCCACAATGTACTATAGCTGAAGTACCCCAATCCCCAACTGTTTCTTGGGGTCCGTGTACAGGACTGCCCACCACTCCCAGCACGTGTGCTCACTATACTCAGTGTGTGTGTGTGTGTGTGTGTGTGTGTGTGTGTGTGTGTGTGTAGACACATTCTTGTTTAAGCACTGTAGGGAAAACAGATCAATTTATCACTTAATGTCACAAGAACCAATAAATCTACAACAAATAACAACAATAACTAAGCTACATTTTAATTTCATACATCAATGACACGGTGGTTTAGTGGTTAGCATGTTCTCCTCTCAGCGCTAAGATTCCAGGTTTGAATCCCAATCTGGGTGGAGTTTCCATGTTCTCCCCGTGTCCTCCAGGTTCTCTAATTTCCTCCCACAGTTCAAAAACATGGATTCAAGGCATATTGAACGCTCTAAATTGCCTCATATAGTGTGTCTGTGTGAGTGAGTGTGTGCCCAGCGAAAGATTGGCGTCCTGTGCTGGGTGTATCTCTCCAGCGGCCGAATGTTCTCCCCTGGATGGGCATAGAGAACCCCCGGGATCCTAATAGAGGATTAAGTGTTAGATAATGAATAAAGGAATGACACGTTGGCTTAGAGGTTAGCACGTTCGCCTCTCAGCGCTAGGGATTTAGGTTCGAATCCCAATCTGAATGGAGTCTCCATGTTCCGTGTCCATGTGGGTTTCCTCCAGGTTCTCCAAAAACATGGATCAAGGTTAATTGAATTCTCCAAATTGCCCCATATAGAGTGTGTCTGTGTGAGTGAATGTGCCCAGCGATGGATTGGCGACCTGTCCTGAGTGTATCTGCCCAGTACCCGAAATGTTCTCCCCCGGATGGGCATAAGGACCCCCCCACACACACACCCCCTGCAACCTTAGTAGAGAATTAAGTGGAAGATAATGGATGAATGGAATATTAACGACAATTTTATGTACTCGGCATTAAAACCCTCTGATTATTAATCTGGTTTTGATTGGTTTATAGGAGTTGATTGTTAAATATAGTAAATAAATATAAATTTAAACATTTCTCCAGCGCGGCGCGGTGGCTTAGTAGTTAGCATGTTCTCCTATCAGCGCTAGGGATTCCTGGTTCAAATCCTTATCTGGGTGGAGTTTCCATGTTCTCCCCGTGTCCGTGTGGGTTTCCTCCGGGTTCTCCGGTTTACTCCCACAGTAATGGATCAAGTCAATTGCATTTTCCAAATTGCCCCATGTAGAGTGTGTTTGTGTGAGTAAGTGAGTGCCCAGTGATAGATTGGCGCCCTGCCCTGGGTCTATCTGCCCAGCGCCCAACACCCCCCACGACCCTAATAGAGGATAAAGCGGAAGATAATGGATGGATGGATGGAACATTTCTTTACCTTTTGCTCACTTTTCATAAATATCTCTGTGTGTCTGTCTCATACACACTGTTTTTATTTTTCTCTCTCTCTCTCTCTCTCTTTCTTCCTCTCTCAGTACACGGGTCATTAGCGCTGTACAATTATAAAACAATGTGCTCTGTTTGCGAGCTGATTTACGACGCCGCCGTATCGCACTCACTTCAGCTGCCTGAGGCTTTAGAGAATGAAAAGGCCAAGCAGAATGCAGGCGGGGGTCTAAACGACCCCCCGGATACGAATTAAACCCCTTCAGAGGTTACGCAGGAGCTAAATTACTTTCTCCAGCTACTCTTTACTGTATCTGGAGATTTACACAAATGCAGAATGACTTTTTAAAAATTATGAACCGAACCAAACGGCTGCAGCTACGTCCTTTAGTTAGCATGACAGGTTAGTTAGCTACATGCTAACTTCTTTTTAAGGATGATGATTGTAAGGCGTAAAAAACAAACATAACTGTGTGTTGCTTATGTTTAAAATGCGCCAAATATCGTTAGTGTACATTATGGAATTAGCATGCTGGATTAGCATAGCACAGAGTGCTTAAGCTGCAGGCAATCATTTCTTATTTTTCATTCTTTTTTTCATTATCTTCATCTTTATCCTCTATTAGGGTCGCAGTGGGGTTCCCCATGCCCATCCAGGGGAGAACGTTTCCGGTGCTGGGCAGATACACCCAGGACAGGACGCCAATCTATCGCTGGGCACAAACTCACTCACACAGACATACACAAATATACTCTATATGGGGCAATTTAGAGCATTCAATTTACCTTGAATCCGTGTTTTTGGACTGTGAGAGGAAACCGGAGAACCTGGAGGGAACCCACGTGGACACGGAGAGAATATAGAAACTATATTAATATAGAATATAGAAAATAGAATGATTGAAACATGTTGTTCATCTGACATGCATTGATTATGCTCTGCTTTCTTCTCTACTAGGGTCACAGGGCGGGCGAGGGGGGGGGGTTCCCCATGCCCATCCAGGGGAAAACGTTTTAGGCGCTGGGCAGATACACCCAGGACAGGGTGCCAATCTATAGCTTGGCACACTCATACACACAGACACGCACTATAAGGGGCAATTTAGAGCATTCCATTTACCTTGAATCCATGGTTTAAGACTGTGGGAGGAAACCGGAGAACCTGAAGGAAGCCCACACAGACATGAAGAGAACCTGGAAACTCTATTTCTTATTAACTGGTTGTAAATTAGGGGCGGTATGGTGGCTTACTGGTTAGCATATTAGTACTGGGAATCCAGTATGTGGGTTTCCTCCGGTTTTCCTCCCACAATTTAAAAACATGGATTCAAATGAAATTCAATTCTCTAAATTGCCCCATATAGTGTGTGTATATAAATAAATACACGGTTGTAATACATGGCTATAATAAATAACCATGCCAAAAAACGCTAATTATTATTATTAAGTATTTAGTTATTAATAAGTGTTATAAGTATAAGTAAGAATATTAAGTATAAGTATTAATTAATAATAACATGAAGAACTGTGGGGCGGCACGGTGTCTTAGTGGTTAGCATGTTCTCCTCTCAGCCCTGGGGATCCAGGTTCGTATCCCAATCTTATGGAATTTCCACGTTCTCATGTCCGTGTGGGTTTCCTCCGGGTTCTCTGGTTTCTTCCCACAGTCCAAAAACATGGATTTAAGGCATATTAAATGCTCCAAACTGCCCCATATAGTGTGTGATTGTCTGTGTGTCTGTGTGAGTGAGTGTGTGCCTAGGCGCCCTGTGCTGGATGTATCTGCCCAGCGCCTGAAACGTTCTCCCCTGGATGGGCATGAGGAACCCACTGCGACCCTAGTAGAGGATTAAGCGTAAGATAATGGAGGAATGAATGGTGGTAAATTATAAAACAATAGACTGATTAAAACATGGTTTTGTTCGTCTGACATGTAGTCCAGAATTCCTGTTGATTAGTCTGTGGCTGTTTGTCTGAGCTGCTGAGTCTGTAATCCTGAGGATGTTTTTCAGGATCAGCTTTAAATGGACTCCTTGTTTTAAAAAGGAAAGACAAGAGCGAGGAAGAGATAAGTGCACACTTCAGCTCCTCACTCGGCTGAAGAAGATAGCGAGGCGAGCTAAAGCAACAGCACCGAGATAACGGATTTGTGGGTTAAGCCTCTCTCCAGCTCGGGACAGACGGAACCTGGAAGCTGGAAAGCAAACACAGGACACAGGGAGGAAATTGGAGGATGCAGGATGCAGGACGGGGCGCCGGTAGGGGTGCATGTAATCAGGGCCTTAATGGGTTTCGAATGTCTGCGTTCCCCCCCACGACCACCTACACCGGCGCACCCCGACACGCCGCAGCAACCGCACCGCTAACCATTACAGAATGCAGAGCGGCCTCGCGCCTCAGCACACGCGCCTAAATATAAACAAGGTGCAGGAACAATCTGCTCGCTGTGTGGTCATGTTTATCATGCTGCTAAACGCGGAATGTCATTACAGATGTAACGGGACACTCAGAAAGACACGACGCGCGAGAGTGAGGTCAACGGATCGGGGTCGTATGTCAATCTGCACTAAAACCAAACACGGGAATCCATAACTGAAGACAGAACCGAAACATCGAAGCAAAAATCGGAGACGTGGGACATAAACCCAGGAGAAAACAATGAATAAAATACTGAGATGAGTAATACACTGAGAAAAAATACAACACTGTCCTGGGGTCAGGTGAAGGACACCAGGTCACCAATGCTTGTAAATTGCTACTCATGTTAAACACCAGATGCTGCTCCTCGTAACTCATTTAGTCATTTAGCAGACACTTTAATCCAAAGCAACTCACAAATGAGAACAACACAAGTCAGTAGTTACGGAAAAAACAGCTACACTGTAGTATAATCAAGGCTAATCATTATCCAATCTTGATTTTTATAAGGTGTTTGTGGAAGAGCTGTGTGTTGAGATGTTTCTTAAAGATGTTTAAGTGACTCCGCCTTATGGACAGAGTTGGAGGATGGTTGCACCATTTAGCCGTGGAGAACGATACAGAGTGAGAATCAGCACCACGGTGAGGTTCATCACTAGAGTGAAGTGAATGAGTCGGAGTGTATTTTGGAAATATAGAGTGAAGGTAAGAGGGGCAGATGCAGAGATTGTCCTGTAGGTCAGAGTCAGTGTCTTGTACTGAATGCAGCAGCTACGGTGAGAACATGGAAACTCCACCTAGATGGGAATTCTTGCCGGGAATCCCAAGCGCTGAGAGAAGAACATGCTAACCACTAAGCCACCGTGCCACCCCCATATTACATTATATAGCCTTATGGACAGAGTTGGAAGATGGTTCCACCATTTATCAGTGGAGAACAATACAGAGTGAGAATCAACACCACGGTGAGGTTGAATCACCAGGACATTCATCACTAGAGTGAAGTGAACGAGTGGATTTTGGAAATATAGAGTGAAGGTAAGAGGGGCAGATCCAGAGATTGTCCTGTAGGTCAGAGTCAGTGTCTTGTACTAAATGCAGCAGCTACAGGGAGCCAATGGAGAGAGAGGAGAGGTGGAGTGACATGAGGTCACTTGGGTGGTTGAACACAAGTCGGGCTGCAGAGTTCTGAATCAGTTGTAGAGGTCTGATTATGTAAACTGGGAGACTGGTAAGCGTTCCGGCACCAGAATGCGAGGTAACCGGACAGAACGAGAAATGGGAAGGTCTGCAGTGCGTTCTATAACTGAACGCGTCTCATCCCGGCCCCTCAGTCATCTGATGTTCTGCCACTGAACGACTCGGGACAGAATCTGGCAGCGTGCTGTGTTTTATTCACACTAATCTCACTGAGCCGCTTCCTCCCAGAGCCGATATCAGCAGAAAGCTTTTGGCTCCCTGAATAGATGCATTACTCACACACACGCACACACACACACACACACACGCACGCACACACACACTCACAGATAACACACACACAGATAACACACACACCGAGAGGCCGTGGTCACTGCTGGCCATGTCAGAGACACGTGCTAATACTAATATCCGAAATCCGAGAGCTGGCCGTCCCGGTTCAAAAACAAATCCTCTGAGTGTAGAAGAATGTAGAACAAGTTCCAAAGCTTGGAAAAGCGTTCCATGATAAAAATGCACTCACACACACACACACACACACACACACACACACACACACACACACACACACACACACACACACACACACACACTAAAGTCTCATCTGGACTTATTAAAGCCTGACAAGAAGAACATCCAGCTCTAAACGATCTGGTAGAAGCAAAGCGATTGGACCTGATTGAGACGTTTGCGGTCCTAATGCTCATAGAGACAGGAATGAGGAATGCAAACCGCTTGGACCGCCGAGTTTGTTGTTTGTTGCTTCACAGAGTGCATAAATTGACTTCTTGTTTACGGAAACTAGAGACAACCGACGTCTCTTTTCATCCCTTTGATTAACTATTAACCATTTCATTCTGACCCTGAGGCCATGTGTGTGTGTGTGTGTGTGTGTGTGTACTGTATGTGTTTATCATTTCCATGAATCAATTATTTCCAAGTACGCTAGAACAGGGAACGTTCCTATGCTTTCACTTCCTCCTGTTTAATTATTATTGTATATTGTTTGTGTTTTTTTTGGTTAAACTCTAGGAATTATCATCCATCTATTCATCATCTTCCACATAATCCTCTACTAGGGTCGCGGGGGGGTTCCCATGCCCATCCTAGGGAGAACATTTTGTGCGCTGGGCAGATACACCCAGGACAGGTCACAAATATATCGCTGGGTCTACACTCACTTACACAGACACTCTATATGGGGCAATTTGGAAAATTCAATTGAATTGACACATGTTTTTGGACTGTGGGAGGAAACCGGAGAACCCGGAGGAAACCCACACGGACATGGGGGGGGGACGACATGGAAACTCCACCCAGATGGGGGTTTGAACCATGAATCCCTAGTGCTGAGAAGCGAATGTGCTAACCACTAAGCCACCGTGCCGCCCAGGAGTTATCCTAAAATTAAAAACTGAACTGCTTAGCTGATTCTAATGTGGATGAATCGACTCTTGGAGAATCGTTTGATAAGGTTCATTAAAACGGTTTAAATCTAAATCATCTGAACTTTTTTTTATGGACAGGATAGAACGTCCGGGGTGTCAGTCCAGGCTGTGAGAGGAAGCACCATTTTTTAATTATTAAATGGAACAAACAGTAAAAACGAACAGGATTCATAATACAATGTTGTTCGATATAAACTCTAGATGGGTAAGTGGTTAGCATGTTCTCCTCTCAGTGCTGGGGAATCCAGGTTCAAATCCAAATCTGGGTGAAGTTTCCATGTTCTCCCCGTGTCCGTGTGGGTTTCCTCCGAGTTCTCCGGTTTCCTCCCACGGTCCAAAACCATGAATTCAAGGTAAATTCAATGCTCTAAATTGCTAAATTGTCTAATTGTCTGTGTGTTTGTGTGAGTGAGTGTACGCTCAGCGATAGATTGGCGCTATGTCCTGGGTGTATCTGCCCAGCGCCCAAAACGTTCTACCCTGGATGGGCATTGAGAACCCCCCGTGACCCTAGTAGAGGATTAAGCGAAAGATAATGGATAAATCATAAGTTACACATGAGCTCGTATCATCAGCATAATGTGGCACCAATGGTTCTGGAGTTTATGGGGTTAATGGGATACCAAGCATCAGCACCCAATGGCAAGGTGCAGACCCTAAACAGATCACAAACACAATTAAGAGCCATATATTATCTCTAGTTGAGCTACTGGCAGGTTTATTCATTCATTCATTCATTATCTCCCGCTTATCCTCTATTAGGGTCGCGGTGGGGTTCCCCATGCCCATCCAGTGGAGAACGTCTCGGGCGCTGGGCAGATAGACCCAGGACAGGACGCCAATCCATCGCTGGGCATACACTCACTCACACAGACACACTCTATAGGGGGCAATTTTGAGAATTCAATTAACTTGATCCATGTTTTTGGACTGTGGGAGGGAACCGGAGAAACCGGAGGAAACCCACGCAGACACGGGGAGAACATGGAAACTCCACCCAGATGGGGATTCGAACCAGGAATCCCTAGCGCTGAGAGGCGAACGTGCTAACCACTAAGCCACCGTGCCGCCCTCTGGCAGGTTTATAGATTGTGAAATTGAATGTAAATGTTGCGGCAGAAAACCCACACAGACTTAGGGAGAACATACAAACTTGCCCAGGTACTGAACCCACACAAATTATTATACACTTGGCCCAAACACTGGAATGAAGGAGGGTCTCCACATATTTTTGGATGCGGCATGTAAAAGTACCTCAGGCTAAATGATGGGTTCGATGAAGCCTGTCAGGTTCTATAACCATGTGATATTTGCAGCCTCCCTCGTGGCCTCTGAATCTACACACCACAGCGACGCCCTGCCCTTTAAACCGGGACATGGAAATACAACTGACAAGTTCAACTCATCACATTATACATCGGCAGAGGATCAGTTTCACACCGGCTTCAGAGAAGAGAACACTCATGAAATCAGATGCTGGGTTCCGTTCAGTCTCTCGAAGAGCGAGCTGAACGACTTGAACGATTATGTGTGGTCCCCTGAACACGGACAATCATCCAGAGAACTTTAGAGGTTGTGTTAAAATGCTGGGTGGGAGGGAGGTTTATTACCGGGAATGTGGACCTCGCCGAGCTCAAGTTCTCCGAATGAGAACTTCAGTTCAGACTCTACAGTCAAGAACACATTAAAGACAAGTAAAGACTAGCATGTTCAGACCTGTAGTTGCAGCACTGTGGTCGTGTGTTTGGCTTTTTTACATGTACGTTACGTGAGATGGTGAAGAATGAGGTTCTTATGAGGTTCTTGATGAGGTTCTATGCTAGCGAATCAAACATATCAGTAAAGTAGAGCAACCACTTCCAATGAAATTGTGACCATCTGTAGAGGTTAAGCAGCAGCTTTACAATACAGACCCTTTCCAAAAAATGTCATGGTTGATTAATTTCTATAATTCCATTCAAAAAATTGTATTAATTTGTTTATTTTTTACATTATTTGGGCTTTCAGCTCATAAAACCCATGAAAACTCACCAAAAACAACTTCTTGTTGGGTTTGGTGCCCCTCGTTTTCCTCTTGAGAAAACCCCTGTAGAGTCTCAATGGGGTTTAGGTCCGTCGAGTTTTGGATTGGCACCCTGTCCTGGGTGTATCTGCCCAGTGCCTGTATCTGCCCAGCGCCCAACCCTAGTATGGTAAAGCGGAAGATAATAGATGGATGGGATGGACTTGGCCGGCCAGTCAAGCACTGATGGCATGGGCATCAAACCGGGTTTTGGTGCTTCTGGTGGCAGGGGCAGGGGTCAGGTCCTGCTTGAAGATGAAATCTGCATCTCCATACAGATCCTCAGCAGAAGGAATCATGAGTAGGTTTTCATGATTTCGTTTTAAAGAGCTGGAAGCCCGAATAACGTAAAAATAAACAAATAAATACTTGAAATCTTTTTAATTGTGGGCCCTGAATCTATAATTCATTGAAAGTTTAACTTTTTGAATGGAATTAGGAAAATGAATCAACTTTAAATTTGGTCACTTAGCAGAAGCTTTTATCCAAAGCGACTCACAGGTATCCCAACTCGGTTGGGGTCAGAACACAGGGTTGGTACAGCACCCCTGGTGCAATAAGAGTTAAGTCTTACTTGAGGTCCCACAGTGGTAATTCAGTGGACCTGGGATTTGAATCCACAACCTTCTGATTGATAACCAAAAACTCTAACCACTGAGCTACCACACCCCAACTTTTCGGTAAAAATATTTATTTTGAAAGGGTCTGAATGTGGTCAGATGCTCCAAAGAGGGTTAAATTGATGACAATGTCAATGTTTTGTCTCTGAGGAGAAACACCATGCACACAGTGATTTAGATCTGCAGCTTAATTAAAGTGAAATGCTTCAACGCTAATGACAGAGAATCATTTCACTAAAATGGGACACGAACCAACTCTGCCCATGATTTCTTTGTTGGTTCAGTTGCTAAGCAATTAAAACACACACGCAAACACACAACCATGTACAAACAGATGTCCCTTATCCCCTTGGTGAGCTGGATGAGCCTCACCTGTCCTGAGTGCCGATGGAGCCCAGTTTCTCGTTCTTGATGCAGAAATCAGGAGAGCTCTGCAGGTACACCAGCTCGTCCTCTCGGACTGGACGGATGTCGATGTCTTTTGGCACGAGCTGCTTGCGTGTGCCCATTGGCCGATGGACCACTTTGGTGGCTGACAGGTACTTTGCTTTTAAATCCTGAGCGATTTCTTTCAGGTCTTGTAGCCCTCGCCAGCAGGTGCGGATGGAGCATGAGCCCGAGACGCCATGGCACTTACACTTCATCACCAGATTGTCCTTCAAAGCCTGAGAAATCATCAAAACATCACAAATTATTGTAGAAATGTGAAGAATTTTCTGCAGGTGAAAATAAATTGCACATTAAAACTGACCCTTTACAGGTGGGATTAAGTGTTACAGGTGGGGTAAATTGTAACATGTGCAGAGGTTAAGTGTTACAGGTGGGGTAAATTGTAACATGTGTGGGGTTAGTTGTAACAGGTGTGGGGGGTTAGTGTTACAGGTGGGGTTAGTTGTAACAGGTGTGGGGGGTTAGTGTTACAGGTGGGGTTACCTGTCGGCCAACTTCACTGTTGTGCAGGTGCATGAGTTTGTTGGCTTGTGTTCCAGATTTCTTTTTGGTCTTCATTGGTGCATCAGAGAATTTGGACCCCAGCATGAGGCCGTAGTGAAGGTTCTCTGCGCAGCCGCCCCACCTGTGCCCGGGCTCCAGGGCATCACCAGGTATGGGTCCACAGGTGCACAGCCTCAGGTCGCCGCTGGTGCAGGCTCTCGCTATAGTGTGGCTGATCGCCGCCGCAGACAGCGAATAAACAAACGCAGACTCCCTCGTGCCTGAAGAAAGCAAACAATTCAATAAAGACATTTGTTTCCTCACCGGCCACTTTATTAGGAACAGTGTTAATAAATAATAATAAATAAATAAGTAATAAATAATAAATCACCATGCCAAAAAAACGCTTATTATTATTAAAATAATTGTTAATAAATGTTCAGTAGAATTACTCATAATGATAAATCATAATGATGAACTGTGGGGCGGCACGGTGGCTTAGTGTTTAGCATGTTCTCCTCTCAGCGCTGGGGATCCAGGTTCCAATCCCAATCTGGGTGGAGTTTCCATGTCCTCCCCTTGTTCGTGTGGGTTTCTTCCAGGTTCTCCGGTTTCCTCCCACAGTCCAAAACATGGATTTAAGGTAAACTGAATGCTCTAAATTGCCCCATATAGAGTGTGTTTGTGTGTGTGTGTGTGAGTGAGTGTGTGCCCAGCGACAAATTGGCGCCCTGTCCTGGCTGTATCTGCCCAGCGCCTGAGACGTTCTCCCCTGGTTCGGCATGGGGAGCCATGAGGATTTAAGGTAAACTGAATGCTGTAAATTGCCCCATATAGTGTGTGTTTATATGTGTCTCTGTGTGAGTGTGCCTAGTGATAGATTGGCGCCCTGTCCTGAGTGTGTATCCGCCCAGCACCTGAAAATTTCTCCCCTGTATCGGCCACCCCAGCCCCCGCGACACAACCTAAGAATTAGGCAGAAGATAATCAATGAATGCATAATGAATGGTAGCTTAGTGGTTAGCATGTTCTCCTCTCAGCGCTGGGGATTCCAGGTTCAAATCACAATCCGGGTAGGGTTACCCAGTTCTCCCCGTGGATTTCCTCCCACAGTCCGAAAACACGAATTTAAGGCATATTAAATGTTCTAAATTGCCCAATATAGTGTGTTTGTGTGTGTGTGTGTGTGTGTGTGTGTGAGTGAGTGTGTGCCCAGCGACAAATTGGCGCCCTGCCCTGGGTGTATCTGCCCAGCGCTCGCAACGTTCTCCCCTGGATGAGCATGGGGAACCCCCTCCCCAAACCTAGTATAAAGCAGAAGATAATGGAAGGATGGATGATAAACTTTTATTATACAAATAAATGTACATTGAACTATTAAGGATAAATGTTTGACACTGTAATTGTGAAGTCACGTTGTTATTAATCTGCTCTTTGTTTGTATTGTCCATATATCCATCATCTTCTGCTTTATCCTCTATTAGGGTCACGGGGGTTCCCCATGCCCATCCATGGGAGAACTTTTTGGGCGCTGGGCCGATACACCCAGGACACACTCACTCACACAGTCACGCACACTCTATATGGGGCAATTTGGAGAACTCAATTGACTTGATCCATGGTTTTGGACAGTGGGAGGAAACCAGAAAACCCGGAGGAAATCCACGCGGACACGGGGAGAACATGGAAACTCCACCCAGATTGAGATTCGAACCGGGAATCCCTAGTGCTGAGAGGAGAACATGCTAAACCACTAAGCCACCGTGCCGCCCTCATCCAGCCATTATCTTTCTCTTAATCCTCTATTAGGGTCGCCCTGCCATCCAGGGCGAGGGTTTTTGGGCGCTGGGCAGATACACCTAGGACAGGACACCAATCTATCGCTGGGCACACACACACTTACACAAACACACTCTATATGGGGCAATTTGGAGAACTCAATTGACTTGATCCATGTTTTTGGACTGTGGGAGGAAACCGGAGAACCCGAAGGAAACCCATGCGGACACAGGAAGAACATAGAAACTCCATCCAGATTGTGATTCGAACCGGGAATCCCCTAACGCTGAGAGGAGAACATGCTAAACCACTAAGCCACCGTGCCGCCCTTGTTTGTTTTGTGTATTATAATATTGTCAGATCACTTATTTTGTTGTATTGTATTGTTTTCCCTCAGGCTCTGAACTCCTGCACACACTCTCTGTGGCTGCGGTATAAAGAATGAGGCGGAACTGATGTGGATGTTAGAGGTGCCCCGCTGAGCGCCATCACTCCTCCTCCGTGTGTGGAAGAAGGACAGGAAGTTGCTCCTGATGTGTAAAATCATGTGATGTTTGAGGTTCTAACACCTGTGTGAGGTTGAACCCGAGGTTATTTCCTGATCAACCAGAGTCTGAGCTGCGGCTTGAGTTGAGAACTCGGTGTGACTAATATTTCCATCACGTGGAAGAAAAAGCCTTTAGTTCAGAGGTTTAGAACCTCGGAGCTCTGAGCAATACAGATCTGAGATCAGCTCCACTCGCAGTCTGTTTATTGACTTTGTACTACTGAGGTCCGGATTGGACACACAGCCTTTATTTTCCTTTTATTTTACATTTAGATTTCAGTTTTGTCATTTAGCGGACACTTTTTATTCAAAGCAACTCACAAATGAGAGAACAACACAAGTCAGTAGTTAATTAAAACCTTATTATATCCATCCATCTTTTATCTTCCGCTTTATCCTTTATTAGGGTCGCGGGGGGGAGGGGGGTTCCCCATGCCCATCCAGGGGTGAACGTTTCAGGTGCTGGGCAGATACACCCAGGACAGGGCGCCAATCTATCGCTAGGCACACACTCACTCACACAGACACACTCTATATGGGGCAATTTGGTGAACTCAATTGACTTGATCCATGTTTTTGAACTGTGGGAGGAAACCGGAGAAACCGGAGGAAACCCACGCCGACACGGGAAGAACATGGAAACTCCACCCGGATGGGGATTCTTACCGGGAATCACTATCGCTGAGAGGAGAACATGCTAAACCACTAAGCCACCGTGCCGCCCCCATATTATATCATCTCGCCTTTTATTATTATTTTTTTTTATATATTAGGTGTTTGTGGCAGAGCTGTGTGTTGAGATGTTTCTTAAAGATGTTTAAGTGACTCCGCCTTATGGACAGAGTTGGTAGATGGTTCCACCATTTATCAGTGGAGAACAATACAGAGTAAGAATCAGCACCACGGTGATGTTGAATCACCAGGACATTCATCACTAGAGTGAAGTAATCGAGTCGGAGTGGATTTTGGAAATATAGAGTGAGGGTAAGAGGGGCAGATCCAGAGATTGTCCTGTAGGTCAGAGTCAGTGTCTTGTACTGAATGCAGCAGCTACAGGGAGCCAATAGAGAGAGAGGAGAGGTGGAGGGATATGAGGTCACTTGGGTGGTTGAACATGAGTCGGGCTGCAGAGTTCTGAATCAGTTGTAGAGATCTGATTGTACAAACTGAGAGACCGGCCAGCAGTGCATTACAGTAATGGAGCCGGGATTTTCCAAATTGCCCCATATAGAGTTTCCAAATTGCCCCCCCCCCCCCACAGCGACCCTAATAGAGGATAAAGTGGAATATAATGGATGGAGCTTTCATCCAAACAGATATGTCGGCTGGTTTACAGTCTGGTTCTGTTGAGTTTCTGTCGTCATGACGATGATGTAATAGGGGGGTGATAATAGGGACATTAAGGTTACATTAAAGGGCTTTGATGTTGCCCACGGTGGATCCCTGAACCCGCTGACACAGACTGAGCTGAATTAAATGTGAGATGTGAACGCTAATAAGAACAGCGAGGAAGCGGAGTGGGATGAAACCACGGTGGTGCTCAGTGGACAGAATGGTCACTATTGTTCTCCGACATGGAAAACAAGAAGACTTCACACTCTCTCTCTCTCTCTTTCTCAAAAAGAGGAGCTTCATCACTCGCGCTCCGAGCTCTTTAACGCTAAAGCTGGATGAGAGGATGAACTCTTTTATCATGTATTAAAGGCCAGCCGCATTCTTTCATTCCTCGACTCGGGGAGAGAAGAGGTTTAAAAGCCTCTGTGGGCAACCGATAAAAATGTTCCGAGCTCTCGTAAAGTTCACCCTCAATAATTAAAACAATTAAAGTTGTCCCTGAGAGGCAGCAACCGCTGAACAGAGGCACACGTGTGGTCAGAGTAATGGATTTACAAGAAACAAAACAACCTAAAGAACAGACAGAGGACGAGGGAACCCGTGGACATGAGGACAGAGAGAAAAATAAACAATAAAGAAATCGGGAAAACAACAAAGTCACAAACAAGAAGTTAATAAAGCAGATGGAGGAACCAGAGGAGTGGAGGAGTCTCGGATCTGACGGACTGTTCTAATCCTTAGAACTCGGGCGTTTGTTCAGTCCCATCACCACAAGACCACCTTCATCATGTCCACCTCATGTATCTGGTGTTCGCTTCTAACTATGTGGGAACAGTTTAGGGAAGGCCTGGTCCTGGTTCTGCATGACTGAGCCCCAGTGCACATAGATAGAGACAGGCTCCAGTCCTGACCTCAACCCCATCCACCACCAATAGGATAAATTAGAACAGAGATCGGATCATCTCATCTACAATCGACGGGATATAGGAAAGGAGGAAGAG
This sequence comes from Corydoras maculifer, assembly GCA_019802435.1. Taxonomy (NCBI): domain Eukaryota; kingdom Metazoa; phylum Chordata; class Actinopteri; order Siluriformes; family Callichthyidae; genus Corydoras; species Corydoras maculifer. The sequence goes on from JAFMOD010000147.1 coordinate 71,441, forward strand.
GACGAAATAAAGAGGCATCTGGGAAAAGAGGTATGGACTGAATGAGTGAATGAGTGAGCAAGTGAACGAGTAAGCGAATGAGTAAATGAGTGAGTGAATAAGTGAGTGAGCGAGTGAACGAGTAAATAAGTGAATCATTTTTTTTTATTAAAAGACTGAGTGACTGATTGAGTAAATAAATAAGTGAGTGAGTAAGTAAGTGAATAAGTGAGTGAGTGAGTGAATGTAGGCTTGCTCTGGGGGTTTAAGGGCTTATAACCCTGTAAAGTGAGTGTGTAAGTGAGTGAGTGAGTGAGTAAATGGGTGAGTGAATAAGATAGTGAGTGAATGAGGGAGTAAGTGGGTAAGTGAATGAGTGAGTAAGTAATTGGGTAAGTAAATGAGTGAGTGAGCGAGTAAATGGGTAAGTAAATAAGTGAGTGAGTAAATAAGTGAGTGAATGAGTGAGTGAAAGAGTGAGTGAGTGAGTGAGTGAGTGGATAAGTGAATGAGTAAGTGAGTAAATGGGTGAGTGAAAGAGTGAGTGAATGAATGAGTGAGAGAATGGGTGAGTGAGTGAGTGAGTGGTGTATTAGACCCGTCTGTCAGCAGTTCAGAGTTAGTTCTCTGGGGTGAGGGACTCAGGGCTGAAGATCAGATTGTTTCTGGACCTCACCTCTCTCCAGGTCTGGCAGGTACTTTGGAGCCTCGATGGAGGAACAGTTCCAGCGCATGTCGGCGAAGGTCTTCTGACAGGTTTTCTTGACCTCACGAGCCGCCTGCACGATGACCTGCATCAGCTCCAGGTTTGTGCGGCAGAGCTGAGCCTGAGACGAGACGAGTCCCGGTAACGTCTTACACTGCTGCGTCTTATTGATCAGCTCCGTCGTCTGCGCCAGACTCCTGCAACGGAAGAGAAAACAGAGAACCTTTAACTGAATTCCATCACAACAGAGGGGACCAGTTCAGAGCTCAACACCATAGTTCTGGATTTACTGTCTAGAGGGTTCTGGATTTACAGTCTAGAGGGTTCTGGATTTACAGCCTATAGAGTTCTGATCTACAGACTATAGTGTTCTGGATCTACAATATATACAATTCTGGATTTTCAGTCTATAGTGTTCTAGAGCTACAGTCTATAGGGTTCTGGATCTACAGTATATAGCATTCCGGATCAACAGTGTAAAGCATTCTGGATATACAGGATATATCGTTCTGAATCTACAGTCTATAGAGTTCTGGATCTACAGGATATATCGTTCTGGATCTACAGTCTATAGATTTCTGGATCTACAGTCTATAGCGTTCTGGATCTACGGTCTATAGAGTTCTGATCTACAGACTATAGTGTTCTGGATCTACAATATATACAATTCTGGATTTTCAGTCTATAGTGTTCTAGAGCTACAGTCTATAGGGTTCTGGATCTACAGTATATAGCATTCAGGATCAACAGTGTAAAGCATTCTGGATCTACAGGATATATCATTCTGGATCTACAGTCTATAGAGTACTGGATCTACAGGATATATCGTTCTGGATCTACAGTCTATAGAGTACTGGATCTACAGGATATATCGTTCTGGATCTACAGTCTATAGAGTTCTGGATCTACAGCCTATAGCGTTCTGGATCTACAGTCTATAGAGTTCTGGATCTACAGTCTATAGTGTTCTGGATCTACAGTATATACCATTCTGGATTTTCAGTCTATAGTGTTCTAGAGCTACAGTATATAGGGTTCTGGATCTACAGTATATAGCATTCAGGATCAACAGTGGATGGCATTCTGGATCTACAGTCTATAGAGTTCTCGATCTACAGTCTATAGAGTTTTGGATCTACAGGATATATCGTTCTGGATCTACAGTCTATCGAGTTCTGGATCTACAGTCTATAGAGTTCTGGATCTACAGTATATAGCGTTCTGGATTTACAGTCTATAGAGTTTTGGATCTACAGTCTATAGAGTTCTGGATCTACAGTCTATAGAGTTCTGGATCTACAGTCAAGAGGTCTGGTGCTTTACCTCTCTGAGGGTACATTTCATTTAGTTTAAAATGTTCAGAGAACATGGTACCATCATATGTTCTGTGTGGTTTCATACATGAGCGGGTTCAGCGGGTTACACAGGTCAATGCACTGACGTCCAACACAGAGCCGAGCAAACAAGAAGAAACCTAATCACCAACTTCTTCATTTCCTTCGGTACCCGACCCCCCCAGCACAAAATTCCTGTAAGACGATGGGGGCCGGGGCCGGGGCCGGGGTCTGGGGTGGTGACAGGGTTTTTACATGCAATCAAGAAACTTTTTAAGAGCACGTACTTCACATTCACCCTCAGGAACAACTCCAAGAAATCAAGAGCTGCTTGGCACATCAGCGTAAAGACTCGGTTCCACTGAAAGACCTAATCATGAGAGTTCGGTTCCCCCCGCCAGCAGGAACATTGGGTTCTGATTATCCTGGAACCACCCGGGTCCAGAGTCCAGTGGTCCACTGCTTTACACCCTCTCCAGCGGACCCCCGTTGCGACTCGTCACAGATGACCTCACACTCGGTTCTGAGATCAGCTGTGTTCCCAAATCTGCTGTATATTTAGAACTCTGTACGGCGCTGTAAATAATCTGATTTATTATACACACTCGGGCGCCAAAACTAATTCCTCCCCTACAACCGGCGGGAGAAGCCCTTCCTGATCCTAATTAGCCGCTCATAAAGAATTTAATGGACCTGAAACGACGAAGCATGTGGTTCGAATCAGAACATAACAAACCCGCCTCATCATCGTCCGCCCTTCTCTCAGAAAACACGCCAAGGCTAACGCAGGGCACCAGTCGCTCCTCGTCTGCAGCGCATGCGTGCTAGCGGCGCTGTTCCGCATCCGACGGGTCCAGAGGAGATCAGCTTTGTGGGGAGGGGGAGTGTTGGAGGATCTGGCGATGTTCAGAGAGCTGATTTGACGCAACTCTGGCTTGATGAGTAGCATCACCGGCTGAAGGAAGAGCAATAAAAAAGGTTTCCAGCAGCTGTGAGATGAGAATCTGCTGATGCCAGAGCTTCATTCATGCAGATGAGTTTGTGAAACTCAATTTCTTGTTGTCCGAATTACAGTGGAGCGAGAGAGAGAGAGAGAGAGAGAGAGAGAGAGAGAGAGAATGAGAACGATTCCCATCAACCTTTGATCATGGCGATTTACGAGCATTTTGGAAAACAATGTAACTTAAGGAACGCAAATTTACGAGTGTTTCCCAGAAGCCTCTTCAATCTGCAGGCTTGTGGATGAGGTTCGGGTCGCTTGTTCTTGACTCGGCCGGAGAAAAACCACTAGGTTACTTAAAAACGTTTGTTTATTACAGCTCGAAGCTGGAACGTCACACAGTCATGAAATCAACGATAGAGTCATCAAAGTTTAATAAAAAACTTAAGGTGTATAGTGGAAGTGAATAATGGAGGTGAATAATGGAGGTATATAGTGGAGGTGTATAATGGAGGTGTATAGTGGAGGTATATAATGCAGGTGTATAATGGAGGTGTATAATGGAGGTATATAATGCGGGTGTATAATGGAGGTGTATAATGAATGTGTATAATGGAGGTGAATAATGGAGGTGAATAATGGAGGTGAATAATGGAGGTATATAATGCAGGTGTATAGTGGAGCTGTATAATGGAGGTGAATAATGGAGGTGAATAATGGAGGTATATAATGCAGGTGTATAATGGAGGTGTATAATGAATGTGTATAATGGAGGTGAATAATGGAGGTATATAATGCAGGTGTATAGTGGAGGTATATATTGGGGGTGTATAATAAAGGTATATACTGGGGAGGGGGGTAAAATAGAGGTATGTGTATAACAGAGGTGTATAATGGAGGTGTATAGTGGTGGTGTATAATAGAGGTATATAGAAGGGGGGCATAATGGAGGTATACAGTTAAGGGGCATAGTGGAGGTATATAATGGAGGTGTATAATGAAGATGTGTAGTGGAGGTGTATGAAGGAGGTGTATATTGGAAGTGTAAAATAGAGGTATATAGTAGTGGAGGTGTATAACGGAGGTGTATAGTATCGGTATATAATAGTGGTATATGGTGGGGGTATAAGGTATATATTGGGTTGGTTCAATGGGATATATAGTGTACGTAGGAGCAATAATAGATAGTAGAGGTAATAATAGAGGTATATAGTGAGGGGGCATAGTGGAGGTATATTGTGGAGTTATATAATGAAGGGATATTGTGGAGGTGTATAACAGAGGTGTATAATGGAGTTGTATAGTGGAGGTGTATAATAGAGGTATATAGTGGTGGGGGTATAATGGAGGTATATAGTGGAGATATATAGTGGAGGTGGCCCGCTACTTGTTTATATATTGTATAGTGCGGTTGATGACATTCACTTACACACTCACACACACAAACACACACTCTCTCTCTCACTCACACACACAAACACACAAACACACACACACACACACACACACACACACACACACACACACACACACACACACCTCGGTGCTCGTGAGAACCAGCCGGTTCCTCTTACACCTTTTGCCTGTTTTGGATTAGGAGCAAGAGCCCACCACTCTGTACTCTATGATAAGCTGTGACCCCCCCTCCACACACACACACACCACCAATCTCTCTCTCTTACACACACACACACACACACACACACACACACACACACACCGTGAGCCAGCGCTCGCAGGTGTTTATGGCAGCATGTGGTTTGTGTTCTGCGCTCAGCATTAACTCAGTGGTTCTGCTCTGCTGCTGACATTCAGCTCAAAACATTTCAATTATTTGGAAGTTTACAAAAATCTAAAAAGCCGCCACGAAAAAAAACCCACAATAACCAATTAAGAGATTCAGAGTCTTAACATGATTCGACTCAGAATCGGAATCGAATCATCAGAGCGAAACACAATGCTTCAGTTTTAAAACATCATCTCATTAAAACTCGAATCTGAAACAGTGACGTGAATAAAGAGCCACGGGATGTAAATTCTAACACTGTTATTAATTAGTTCAAATCCAAATCCGGGTGGAGTTTCCATGTTCTCCCCGTGTCCGTGTGGGTTTCCTCTGGGTTCTCGGGTTTGCTCCCACAGTCCAAAAACATGGATCAAGTCAATTGAGTTCTCCTAATTGCCCCATATACTGTGTGTCTGTGTGAGTGTGTGAGTGTGTGCCCAGCGATAGATTGGCACCCTGTCCTGGGTGTATCTGCCCAGCACCCGAAACGTTCTCCCCTGTGACCGTAATAGAGGATAAAGCGGAAGATAATAGATGGATGGATGGATATTTTTAGATCTTAGTGTTGTAATTGGAGAATATAGCTTTTAGAGAAAAGCAGTGATGTGTTTTTATTTCACATTTTAATTTATTAGGTGAATGGCATGTTTAATGGTTAGCATGTTCTCCTCTCATGATTCCCAGGTTCGAATCCCAATCCAGGTGTATTTCCATGTTTGCCCCGTGTCTATGCGAGGTTTCTCTGGGTTCTCAGGTTTCTTCCCACAGTATAAAAACATGGATTCAAGGTAAATTAAATGCTCCAAATTGCCCCATACAGTGTGTGTTTGGGTGTGTGTGTGTCTGTGTGAGTGTGTGCCCAGCCATAGATTGGCACCCTGTATTGGGTGTATCTGCCCCCGAAACACCCGAAACGTTCTCCCCTGGTTGAGCATGGGGAACCCTAGTAGATGATTAAGTGAAAGATAATGAATGAATTAATTAATTTATTAGGTTTTATGAGTTTGAAAAAAAGTCCCGATATTTTGATAATTGTAAAGGAAAATGTTTTTCAGTAAAGAATTTAAATTTCATGAAAACATTTAAAGTATTTTAATAATTATGTATATTTAAAAAATGTAATGGAATTTAAGAGATTCTTTATTTATTCTGAGTGAAATTCTTTTAACATCACGGTACGGACAAAAGTTTTGGGACATGCTCTTAATCAGGAGTTGTTGTTTTAGTCACATCATTACAGCTAATTAAAATCAAGCATCCAGTCATGGACTGTGTACAGTTGTCTGTTTTCAACTTTTGAACAGTTTGGGGAAGGCCCTTTCTCTGTACTCCAGTGAATGTAAGGTTCATGTTTCAGGAGGAAAAACCCACCATTTTGAGTCCTGATCTTGACCCTATCTAGGATGGACTAAAACAGAGACTGTGAGTCAGGTCTTCTCATCCAACATCAGTGTCTGACCTCACAGATGATCGTCTCGTCTTTAATAATGTGTATAAATTCCCACAAACACACACAAAATCTGCAAAGGGGATCCGCCTTACAATGTGATGTTCCTACGTGTGATGTGTGTGTGTGTATGTGGAACTAAAAATTTTAATTGTTTTAGTTTAATTTATAAACCTGGATCATATTTGATATGAAACATATCATAAAAGAACCATGACAACATGAGAACCTCCACACTGTAGCGTGATGTTTAAGGTGGGGCAACCTCGATAGCCTCCTCTAAAGATGCTGCAGATACTAAATTGTGTTGATGGAATCGAGAGAATATGAAATGTTCTATAACTCAATGTTCTCCAGCACCACAACCTGAACATTTTTGGCTTTTAAAGGAGAACGTTAATAAGATCTGATGTTTTCATTGGGTCCTCCCTATAGAACACATGACCATAAAGTGGTGCATGTGGGTTCCTATAGAACTGCGATCCTCAGGGGATACGAGACGCATCGGTCTGATAAAGATGAGACCAGCGAGTTCATCTCTGTCCAGGTGGAACCCATTGTCATGTTCTTCTGCTCTGTGTTTTATTGAGTTTGGAGAACCATCAATGTTGAAATCGAATCAACACCAACACTTCACCAAGTGAATGAACATTCCGAATCCTCTCAGGGGTCCGTGCTTAGTAATCTGTTCCGGGAACCCACGAGGACCCCTAAAAGAACATTCTGAGTGCAACCAGCATCATAAAAGATAAACATAGAGACTCACAGCCATCGGATGGCGGCGCAGTGCTGAGAGAGGAACAGCAGAGTCACGGTGGCCAGCGGGAACCAGCGGCAAGACGAGAACGCTCTCTTCATTCTGCTAAACTCGATCCAGCTGGGTCAGAAGGTTAGGAGTAACGTCTGGGTTCTACCACAGTCTCGATGTCCCCTCAGAATCAATGACCAGAGGCCATGGCACTCACTTCAGGCTGTCTGTCTCTTTCTCGTTCTCTGGGTTCTTGTGGGTCTCCCACCCTCTGGTTTGGTCTCTCCTGTTTAAAGAAACACCAGATTCACAAGATCAGCTACTAATAACGAATAAAAAACATAATCACGGATTTATTTACCAAAAAACTAATCAGAATCTCTTATATATATCTCTTATATCTCATAAAGCAGGATTTTTTAAAAAGATGCCAAATCAGAGAACGTGTAATCCTTCTCTTTTCTCTGACGTTAAATTAACTAAACTAAATTAACTAAACTCAAGGACTGCCTGACACGGTGGCTTAGTGGTTAACACGTTCGCCTCTCAGCGAAAGGGATTCCCGGTTCATTGCTAGGGATTCCCGAATCCCAGTCTGGGTGGAGTTTCCATGTTTTCTCCATGTCCGCGTGGGTCCCACAGTTTGGGGAAGTCCCACAGTCCAAAAACATGGATCAAGATCAATTGAATTCTCCAAATTGCCCCATATAGAGTGTGTATGTGTGAGTGAGTGTGTGTCCAGAGATATATTGACGCCCTGTCCTGGGTGTATCTTCCCAGCGCCCGAGACGTTCTCCCCTGGATGGGCATGGGAACACCCCCCCCCGCCCCCCGCGACCCTAATAGAGGATAAAGCAGAAGATAATGGACGGATGGAAGTTCTTCCTGAAATTAAATGTAACAGACAGTGTACCGATCTGAGTCTCAGTTTATCATCCAGAAAGAAAGACTTTAATTATTACAGAAATGTTCTTTAACGTTTTGGGACACGACAACATGACACACACAGAACAGGTTATCACGTCACACTCGAGGTTAGTTCCTCCAACATCTCCAACAGCTTCCACTCTTCTGGAAATGCAACATTTTGGAGCATGGCGGTGCAGATATTCACTCATTTTTTGATAAAATCATTAGTGAGGTCATACACCGATGTTGGATGGGACGACCCATCCATGTGAGCAACACATCTCTCAAGTCTCTGTTCTAATATCTACCAAAGGTGGGTGGTTTATTAATTAGCCTGCAGTGATGAGACTGAATAATACACAGATCCCTGATTAAAAGGGGCATCCTAGTACTTTTAAATCTAAAAATACATTAGATTTATTAAAAAAATATTTATTTATTAATTCATTAATTTATTGATTATCTTCCACCTAATCCATTACTTGAGTCTTTGGGGGTTCCTTATACCCATCCAGGGGAGAACGTTTTGGGCGCTGAGCAGATCGATACGTCTGTTTTCCATTCCATTTATTTATTGATTTTTCTTTGATTTTTCTTTGATTGGGCGGCACGGTGGCTTAGTGGTTAGCACGTTCGCCTGTCAGCGATAGGGATTCCCGGTTCAAATCCCCATCTGGGTGGAGTTTCCATGTTCTCCCGTGTCCGTGTGGGTTTCCTCCAGGTTCTCCGGTTTCCTCCCACAGTCCAAAAACATGGATCAAGTCAATTGAGTTCTCCAAATTGCCCCATATAGAGTGTGTCTGTGTGAGTGAGTGTGTGTGCCCAGCGATGGATTGGCGCCCTGTCCTGGGTGTATCTGCCCAGCGCCCGAAACGTTCTCCCCTGGATGGGCATGGGGAACCCCACCGCGACCCTAATAGAGGATAAAGCGGAAGATAATGGATGGATGGCTGGATTTTGTGATTGGTATGTTCTCACCGGTGATAAACACTGTATTATGAAACATGGCATTATATTTGTACGTTACCAGCATTTGGAGTTGCACCCAAATTTCTTGCAATGAAAATTACAATGACAATAAAGGCCTTTGTTCTTAATCAGAGGAGGTTCTTTAATAAAGGCTTAGAGCAGAAGTCATTTAAATCACACTCCCCACTCTGAGGACTCCCTTTCATCAGACGTATAAACATAAAGAGTGTTGACGTCTGTGATTTTCAAGTTCGATCCTTCATACGAAATAACAATTAGTACTGTGACTGCAGGTGAACCGTGAACACAGAACACCGAACCCTCCGTAATAATGTGATCATTAATGTATTTAAAGTCTTTTGGACACTAAGTTCAGATGTAATATATACTGCGGTTGCTCGGCGCTGGGTCCCGCCGACGCTCTTAGGACTCCCAGGCTTATCCAAATATTTAAGCAGGTGATGGAAGAATGATGTTTTATGGTCTGAATGGATTTTATTTCAGAAAATAATTCCCTTCGCAGCACAGGGGAACGTTAAAAGTGCGACTGGGTTCCTTCTGCACCAGACAGCTCATCACCACCACTGTCACCTTCACAGCACGCACACACACACACAATCTTGAACTCAAAACAAAGCAGCCGCCTCTTCACATCAGGATTTAGTTTAGTAACGATGATCGAACCCAGAGTTCTCCAAGACCCGTTCCATTATTCCTGACTCGCGGAACATCCTGAACAGTTCTAGTTAACGATCAACCCGGTTCTAATGTCCTATGTCCTAATCTCGAATGTTCTAATGCCTTGGAAGCTTTCAGATTTTGCCAAACTTTAAATTTGATTGCAATTTGAAAATAAAAAAAGGCATATCGAGAAAATCTGTGAATGTTAAATTGAAAGTGAATTAATAAAGTTTGTCTTTTTTTTTCTTTTCCTTCTTTTTTCTCTGCGTTTCGGCTGGAAAACTGATCCAGATCTGCGGTCGCTCCCACTGCTCATCTCAAACACTGCAGCATCCAAGAGGATAAATGAGGAGAGGCTTGTTTTCTTAATGGACGCGTGCGTTCTCATTTTGGTTCCTGTGTAATTCGACGAGCAGGTCAAGAACAGCTGCTGCATGTAAAAACGAGGAACCCAACACACATCGCGCAGGAACTCTAAATTACACACAGATGCCAAATTGATGACTTTAAGCCTCCACCATTTAGTACTTCTATACGACTCTTCTATACGACTCTTCTATACGACGTGCTGTGACTGATGGGCGACATTACATTCACAGTCGTGATCATCAGGAACCACATCGGGACGTTTTAAAACACGACCATCCGTTCAGGTTGGGGTTCTTTTTTATGGTTCTTTGGGTTCCACTTCTGGGTTTCAGTGGTTTGTTTCGAATTAAAAGAGCCATAAAAGGTTCTTTATTGCGTTTCCACTGTGGAACCAGGTTTGTTTGTTTGGTGCCACTAAGAACGGCTTTCCTCTGTGATCAGCCTTTTGTGGTGAACTTA
>JAFMOD010000147.1:86767-109784 GCA_019802435.1 Corydoras maculifer
TACTTCGCTAAAGGTTCCTCAGTTAAAGGTTACTATGGTAAAGAGTCTTCTGGTTCCTTAAAGGTTCCCTAAAGGTTTCTCTTGTGTAGGTTTGTCAGGTAAAGGTTCCTCTGGTGTAGTTTCCTCACGTGTAGGTTCCTCAGTTAAAAGTTCCTCTGGTAAAGTTTATTCTGGTAAAGGTTCCTAAGTTAAAGGGTAATCTGGTAAAGATTCCTCGATAAAGTGTCATCTAGTAAAGGTTCCTTAGTTAAAGGGTCCACTGGTAAAGGATCCTCAGTTAAAGTTTTCTCTATGAAAGGTTTCTAAGTAAAAGGTTCCCCTGATAAAGGTTCCTCTAGTAAAAATTACTCTGGTGGTGATTCCTCAGTAAAAGGTTTCTCAGATAAAGGTTCCTCTGAAAAGTTTATTCTGGTAAAGGGTCATCTGGTAAATATTCCTCGATAAAGGGTCATCTAGCAAAGGTTCCTTAGTTAAAGAATTCTCTGGTAAAGGTTTCTCACTTAAAGGTTCCTTAGTTAAAGGGTCATCTGGTGAAGGTTGCTCAGGTAAAGGTTCCTTTTTCTCTGGTGTTCACACACAAAAGTGATAAAGTGCCTACAGTACTTACATACAGAGGAGTGTGTCCTCCACATTTAACACATCCATGCAGTGACACACACACTTAGTGCGCAGTGGACAGCCCTATATACGGCGGCCGGGGGGCAATTGGGGTTAGGTGCCTTGCTCAAGGGCACTTCAGCCATAGTACATGAAGGGACCAGTGATCGACTTGGGAATCAGGTCGCAAGACTGGTTCCTTAATCACAAGCCTATGACTGCCCCACACTCACACACACACACACACACACACACACACACACACACACACACACACACACACACACACACACACACACACACACACACACACACACACACACACACACACACACAGTATTACTTAATAATTTACCTACAATACTATTTTACCTACAAAGAAATTCATCCTCCACATTTAACCCATCATTGCAGTGACACACACACACACACACACACACACACACACACACACACACACACACACACTGAGTGAAGTGAGCACAAATGCCCGATGCGGTGGGCAGCCCTGTATACGGCGCCAGGGATGCAATAGGGGAGAGGTGCCTTGCTCAAGGGCACTTCAGCCATATTACTTAGGACTAGGAATCGAACCAGGGACATACAGGTCACAAGGCTGGTTCCTTAAGCACCAGCCTACAACTGCCCCAAAAGTCACAGTACTCAGACTGCTCAGTTTCAGGACCGACGGGCCGAACATGTGTTGCACTCAGAGCTGAAGGTTCTCTTTAATCCATTTAGATCGTAATCTGATTTATCTATTTTTCTCCTGTTCAGTCAGCGAGCCGAGGTTTCCCAAGGTCACGGTGCGTCTCAGGACACACCGAACGCCTCATCCCCGAGCAAAGCTGATCAAACACGGTACCGCCATACCACCGCCAACACGGACCCCCGCCCTGTCCATCACGTTTACAACTAGAGCCAAGCGGCGGCACAGCCAGAGGTTAATCTCATACGCTGTGAAGAAAATGAGAAGCAACTTCGGCTTTCCACCCAAAGCGATGGGAAAGCAAACAGATCCATTGTCAAGCTAAACACCCCCCCACCAGCCGCCACTCCCACCCCCCATATATTACCATACGAAGTCCTCATTAGTGCGCCGAGCAGTGTGAGTCACTGAAGCTCTGACGGCATCTCGAACCTGCTTCCCAAGCAGCTGGAATCCCTCTGTTTGACTTTCAGCCTCTCGTCCTTACAGAAGGTCAGCGCTCCTCAACTCACCTCAGATGGTCATGGCAATAGGAGCAAATATATTCGTTCATTCATTATCTTACCCATAATCCTCTACAAGGGTGGCGGGTTCTCCATGCCCATCCAGGGGAGAACGTTTTGGGCGCTGGGCAGATACAGCCAGGACAGGACGCAAATTTATCGCTGGGCACACTCATTCACACAAACACAGACTATATGGGGCAATTTAGAGCCTTCAATTTACCTTGAATCCATGTTTTTGGACTGTAGGAGGAAAACGGAGAACCCGGAGGAAACCCATGAAAGGCACGTGGAGAACAATCTCAGATTGAGATTTGAACCTGGATCCCCAGCGCTGAGAGGCAAACGTGCTAACCAAGTTCAAGTTCAAGTTATATATTTATATAGCGCTTTTTACAACAGTACATTGTCACAAAGCAGCTTTACAGAATGAAAAGCCTTTAAACCCCCAAAGAGCAAGCCGAAGCGACAGTGGCAAGAAAAAACTCCCTTTTATGATGTTATTCAAGGAAGAAACCTTGGGAGGACCAAGACTCAGTGGGGGACTCATCCTCCTTGAGCGGCCAGGCAGCAACAACAATGTAGGACAGCTATGTACAGATATTTAACAAATGGAAAACTATATGTGAGTCCATTAGGGGGCGTCCTGAAGGACCGCCAGTCCAATTAATATTCAGGTTCCATCCAGTATTCATCGGCGGAGCCATGGATGAAGATCTCCAGGAAGCCGGTCACACCTCAAAAGAAACAGACAAGGAAGGCAGTTAGAGCTAATAATAAAGCACAGCATTTAATTAATAAGTAATTAATTGACACAGTGCAGCATGTGACTCCGAACCTGAATCTCCAGCACTGAGAGACGGAATCCCCAGCGATGGGCAATCCCCATGAGAGACATGCCACCGTGCCACCAGGAGCAAATCTATGTTTTAACTTATTAAGCAACAGTTTGGGGAATGAACAATATTCTGTCCCTTAGTTACCTAAACTCCACCCACCCACTTCAGAGTGGATTGCAGGATTGATGGGGAGGACAGCTGAGCAGCTTCAGATCCTGATTTTGGAACAGCATCCCCAACCATATCATATGGACATCCTGGTAAGGCGTCCACTTATTTATGGTGGGATATATCTGCAGCTCCAAAGGTCTGAGGAGCTGGCAGGTGGGAAAATAGCACCCACCCACATCTCACGAGGAAGTCCCAAACATCTAGTGGCAGTGGAGTGTGAATGGTGGGAGTGGTGTTCAGTGGGACAGAGAGCGCTGGAGGTGGAACTGAGGCAGCGGCGGCAGCTGCACACAGACCTAACACTTAGACTCGCAATTCCAACCGGCTTTGAAGCTGTGAGTCGGCCTGCCCTCTTTTCAGGGTGGGGCAAGGGGGTAAAATGAGCGGGCATCCCGTCCACTGGGGCATAGACTCTTTATAGTTACAGATTCAAATTAACACCAAGAACAATAACACCAAAAATAGTAAACCTCAACCTGTGTGGAGGTGTGTGTGTGGGGGGGGGGGGGATCCGTATGAAGGGGTCACCACAGGTTCCACCAATCAGAGACAGAGTTACACTGCAGTCAATACATGTGCAGAGAGATGATACTGTTCTGATGATCTGATGATGTCATCTTATCTCATGTTATTCCACTTAATGTGGTGGGGGTTGGGGGGGGTTCCCCATGCACACCCAGGGAGAATATTCCAGGCAGTGGGCAGATACTGCCAAGACAGGGCGTCAATCCATCACTGGACACACACTTACTCACACAGACACACACACTATATAGGGGCAATTTAGATAGGGCCATTTTAAGCAGCCGTTTTTCTTGAATCCATGTTTTTGACCAATAGAGGACACCATAGAACTCGGAGTAAGAACATTTTGGGCACTGGGCAAATTCACCCAGGACAGGGTGCCAATCTATCGCTGAATACACTCACACAGACACAAACACACACTATATAGGAGCAATTTAGATCAGCCAATTTACCTCGAAGCCATGTTTTTGGACTGTGAGAGGAAACTGGAGAACTCAGAAAAAACCCACGGTTCCCCATACCCATCTATGGTAGAACATTTCAGGGGCTGGGCAGATACAGCCAAGACAGGACACCAGTCTATCACTGAACACACTCAAACAGACACACACACTGTATAGGGGCAATTTAGACAGGGCAATTTAGAGCTGCCAATTTCCCTTGAATCCATCTTTTTGGACTGTGAGAAGAAACTGGAGAAAACCCTCGGTTCATACCCATCCATAGGAGAATGTTTCAGGGGCTGGGCAGCTACACCTAGGACAGGGCGCCAATCTATCCCTGAAAACACTCACTCACACACATGCTATATGGGGCAATTTAGAGCTTGAAATGTACCTTATATCCCTGTTTTTTGACTGTTGGAGCAAACCAGAGAACCAGGAGCAAACCCATGCGGACGCGGGAAGAACATGGAAACGCGATCAGGATTCAAACCTTACACACACTCACTCACTCACACACACACACACACACACTCTACATGGGGCAATTTGGAGAATTCAATTGACTTGATCCATATTTTTGGACTGTGGGAGGAAACCGGAGAACCCGAAGGAACCCCACACGGACACAGGGAGAACATGGAAACCCCCGTGCTGCCCCAGTTTTCTGCCAGAAATGCAGAATTAAAGGAAACTCAGGAGACATGTGTCCATACAGACAGGAGAAGAACATGCAAACTTCCCAGGAGAACGAACAGCCGACAGGAGCCTTGTGGTGAAGCATGTGGTGAAATGAATTTGTCTCGTCCTCCACGAGATTGTGTTTAAAAGTAAACATGTGTTTTACATAAAGCCACTGCAGTCCGTCCACCGACTGGCCTCAGGTCAGCATTTCTGATTAGAGCGGCGCAGGAATGCAGTGACTGAATACAGAGGGATGAAGGAAACAGGAAATGAGTGCAGGACACAAATCAAACGTCACCCAGCCTCATGTCCAAACTCCTCCAAACAGCAGATGAGAGTGTGACATCAAAAGCATGGCCGTCTGTGTGTGTGTGTGTGTGTGTGTGTGTGTGTGTGAGATGTCATCGCCGACAGGCTGTTTGAACTCAGAGGAAAGATGTCATCACGGCCGCGGTCGCACGTGGCTCAGACGCTTTACTCGAAGCAGACACACACACTATATAGGGGCAATTTAGATAGGGCAATTATTAAGAAACCATTTTGCTTTGAATCCATGTTTTGGACCAAGGGACGAAACCGAAGAACTCGGAGTGAGAACATTTTGGGCGCTGAGCAAATTCACCCAGGACAGGGTGCCAATCTATCACTGAATACACTCACACAGACACAAACACACACTATATAGGGGCAATTTAGATCAGCCAATCAGCCAAACTCCTCAGCAGATGGTAGTGTGACATCAAAAGCATGGCAGTGTGTGTGTGTGTGTGTGTGTGTGTGTGTGTGTGTGAGAGATGGAGAAGTCATCGCCGACAGGCTGTTTGAACTCAGAGGAACGACGGCTGTCGTTTGATAATCGTTAAATTTAATTTAAATAAAGGGTCAGTATGTAAACTCCACCAGTCAGAGACAGCGTTACACTGCAGTCACTACATCTGCAGAGAGATGATACTGTTCTGATGATCTGATGATGTCATCTTATCTCATTATATTCCCTTTAATCCTATACTAGACACTAGGGGTGGGGGGCGGGGGGGGCGGGGGGGGGTTCCCCATGTTCATCCAGGGAGAACGTTCCAGGCGCTAGGTAGGTACTGCCAAGAGAGTGCATCAATCCATCTCTGGACACACACTTACTCACACAGACACACACTATATAGGGGCAATTTAGATCAGCCAATCAGCCAAACTCCTCAGCGCTAGGTAGGTACTGCCAAGAGAGTGCGTCAATCCATCTCTGGACACACACTTACTCACACAGACACACACTATATAGGGGCAATTTATATAGGGCCATTTTGCTTTGAATCCATGTTTTCGAGCAAGAGAGGAAACCGAAGAACTCAGAGTAAGAACATTTTGGGCGCTGGGCAAATTCACCCAGGACAGGGTGCCAATCTATGGCTGAATACACTCACACAGACACAAACACACACTATATAGGGGCAATTTAGATCAGCCAATCAGCCAAACTCCTCAGCAGATGGGAGTGTGACATCAAAAGCATGGCAGTGTGTGTGTGTGTGTGTGTGTGAGATGGAGAAGTCATCGCCGACAGGCTGTTTGAACTCAGAGGAACGACGTCATCACGGACGCTTCGCTCGAGCCGGAGTGCCACGGCCGTCGTTTGATAATCGTTAAATTTTATTTAGGATTCGGCTGATAAACAAAGCCGGCGAGCCGCCGCACATGAAGGGTCAGTATGTAAACTCTCGGGGAGTTTTTTTGCGGGTGTGAAGTTAAAAATTGTGAGAGCTGACGTTTGTTTAGTGGATCTGATTGCTTTATTTGTACCAGGCTTTATTTTCTCGTTCTTTTATTTCTCTCTGCTTGGAATTCATGTAGACCAGGTTGGGAGGTTGCTGCTGTGTGTGTGTGTGTGTGGGTCCCTGTGAAAACAGACCTGGACAGATTCTCTCTCAGCAGGAGGAACCGGAGGGAAAACGTTCAGCCGCTGGTTCCGAAGCTGCTTGCTGCTGATCTTCAGAGGAGGCCATTTGTTTCTCCAGCGTCTCTCCGCTCCTTTCATCTACCAGATGGAAGCCACTTTTCAAAACACTGCACGGAGACTTCAATCGGGTTTCCGGACAGGCAGGTGATGCTACGTAACGGACGACGCTCTCCCGCCCGGCCCGGGTCTTACTCCAACGGCAGGGGTACGAGGCCTCGTCCTCGCAGAGCTTCATCACAGAGACCTTCGTCTGTGGAGAGGGTCCACAGGTTTACACCAAGTCTTTAGCTTCTGGTTAATGCAAAGAGCAGGTGATGTAAACAGTCATGGGGGTGTGGGGGTTGCTTAATGGACTGATACTAATACATTTCAATACATGATACTGAATGCTGATTGTTAATCAATCAATTCTGTGTTTATCAATCAAATTCCTGTTCCTGTTACATTCCTGTTACACAGTAACCACACTGTAAAGTAAAAATGGTGAAATAGAGTGATTTATTAATTAATTAATTCATTCATTATCGCCTCTCAGCACTAGGGATTCCCGGTTCGAATCCCTATCTGGGTGGAGTTTCCATGTTCTCCCCGTGTCTGCGTGGGTTTCCTCCGGGTTCTCCGGTTTCCTCCCACAGTCCAAAAACATGGAACAAGTTAATTTAATTCTCAAAATTGTCCTATATAGAGTGTGTCTGTGTGAGTGAGTGTGTGCCCAGCGATGGATTGGCGCCCTGTCCTGGGTCTATCTGCCCAGCGCCCGAGATGTTCTCCCCTGGATGGGCATGGGGAACCCCACCGCGACCCTAATAGAGGATAAAGTGGAAGATAATGGATGAATGAATGAATAATTCATTATCTTCCACTTAATCCTCCAATAGGGTCCCGGGAGGGGGGGGAGGGTGCACCATGCTCATCCAGAGGAGAATGTTTGGGCACTGGGCAGATACACCCATCTATGACTGGGCACATTCACTCACACAGACAAATAAACTATATAGGGGCAATTTAGAGCATTCAGTTTACCGTAAATCCATGTTTTTGGACTGTGGGAAGAAAGCCATGCAGATACAGAGAGAACATGGAACTCAAGCGCTGAGAGGCAAATGTGCTAAACACCGAGTCATCATTCGGCCAATAAAAAAAGCTCATTAATTAATTAATTAATTAATTAATTCATTCATTCATTCATTTATTCATTATCTTTAGCTTAATCCTCCACTAGGGTTACGGGGGGGGGGGGTTCCTATGTCCATCCAGGGGACAATGTTTCGGACGATGGGCAGCTACATCCAGGACAGGATGCTAATCTATCACTGGGCACACACTCACTCACACAGACAAATAAACTATGTAGAGGCAATTAAGTGCATTCAGTTTACCTTGAATCCATGTTTTCAGACTGTAGGAGGAAACCCATGCAGATACAGGGAGAACATGGAATTGAAGCGCAGAGAGGCAAATGTGCTAAACACTGAGTCATTATTCGGCCAATAAAAAGCTCATTCATTCATTCATTCATTATCTTCCCCTTAAACCTCTACTATGGTTACGGTGGGTGGGGGTTCCCCATTCCCATCCAGGGGAGAACGTTTCAGGCGCTGTCCAGATACACCCAGGACAAGGTGCCAATCTATCGCTGGGCACACACTCACTCACACAAACACACTCTATATGGGGCAATTTAGAGCATTCAGTTTACCTTAAATCCATGTTTTTAGACTGTAGGTGGAAACCCATGCAGATACAGAGACAACATGGAACTCAAGCACAGAGAGGCAAATGTGCTAAACACTGAGTCATCATTCGGCCAATAAAAAAAGCTCATTCATTCATTCATTCATTCATTCATTCATTCATTATCTTCCCCTTAAACCTCTACTATGGTTACGGTGGGTGGGGGTTCCCCATTCCCATCCAGGGGAGAACGTTTCAGGCGCTGTCCAGATACACCCAGTGCACACACTCACTCACACAAACACACACTCTATATGGGGCAATTTAGTGCATTTAGTTTACCTCGAATCGATGTTTCTGGACTGAGGGTGGAATTAGGTGGAAGCTGCAATGTGACCAATCACACGGGATGTTAGAAAAGCTCCTATAAGAACAATGTGAAGGTCTCTCCATACTTTTCTCTGCAAGCTGTGAGTACGGAGTCTGGAGCTGTAAGTCCTGCAGCACCTCTGGGACCTGCCGTGCCTCTGGGTGGTCGATGGTATAAATCCAGATCTGCACCTCCAGCCTGAAACCTGGCAACCCGAGAGCTGAACCGCCGATTCCAGAAGAAAGGAGTCGGGAGTGATTTCTGGATTAAGGCTCACTCTCAGATTTCCACCCGGAGCGCCGAACGACTTCAGAGACTCGGGCCCCGGCGCAGGATAACGCCACGTGGGTTTAAGGGGCGCGCGGCGGACGCAGAGCCGAACAATAGATAAACTGTGGCGCCACATCTGCTCTCAATCAAATCCGTCTGAGCGGGATTAGAGGGGAGAAATCAGAACACCGGTCGGGTCAGGAGGACGGGGTCGTAACGCCGAGCCGCGCTCAGGTGGGGAAGCGTTCGCCACAGTGGTAACAAAATCGCCGAGGGTCACAATGCACCTCCCGCCCGACTGTCACGACTCCTCACCGCGAACCCAATTAATCAGTGAGACACATTCCTGATACTCCATCCATCCATTAACTTCCGCTTTATCCTCTATTAGGGTCGCAGGGGGGTTCTCCATGCCCATCCAGGGGAGAACGTTTCAGGCGCTGGGCAGATACACCCAGAACAGGGCGCCAATCTATCATTGGGCACATATTCACTCACTCAGACACACTCTATATGGGGCAATTTGGAGAATTCAATTGACTTGAGCCATGTTTTTGAACTCATTCATTCATTTCATTATCTCCCGCTTTATCCTCTATTAGGGTCGTGGGGGGGGGAGAACGTTTCAGGCGCTGGGCAGACACACCCAGGACAGGGCGCCAATCAATCGCTGGGCACACACTCACTCACACAGACACACTCTATATGGGGCAATTTGGAGAATTTAATTGACTTGATCCATGTCCTGTGGGAGGAAACCGGAGAACCCGGAGGAAACCCACGCGGACACGGGGAGAACATGGAGACTCCACCCAGATTGGGATTCGAACCGGGAATCCCTAATGCTGAGAGGAGAACATGCTAACTACTAAGCCACCGTGCCGCCATTTCTGATACTCTTCAACTCTAAAGGCCCGGACACAATGCAGAAGCCTAACAAGCCTAATAATCTCATGGGGTTCAGCTTGTTTCCATGCAAATGCACCTCCAGAGCCGCGAGAACCACGCTGAAGTGAACGGGCCCGGACACAAAAACCCCCTTCAGCCCCAGCTCTGAGAAAGGACTCGGTTAATGCTATGTGGGAGCATGTTACTGATTGGATCTCGCTGGTATCGGTTTAGGTTTACCTCCAGCCGACATGAGAAAGCAGCTTTTCCTGATCTGCACTTGACATCGGGATAACTTGAACCAAATGCCTCTATTTGTCGGCGACTGCTCTCGCAGGCTGCGGTTTCCTTTTCCCACCCTTGCAGGCCTTAAAATGAAGCTCTAAATCCTCTGACTCGGAGCACCAGATCAGGAGAGAACCCACAGCTGGTCCAGCCGCCACGACCAGCTCGGGAGTGAGCTGCATGCCTACGGTTAAATCATTCATTCATTCATTCATTATCTTCTGCTTTATCCTCTATTAGGGTCGCAGGGGGTTTCCCATGCCCATCCAGGGGAGAACGTTTCAGGCGCTGGGCAGATACACCCAGGACAGGGCGCCAATCCATCACTGGACACACACACTCACTCACACAGACACACTCTATATGGGGCAATTTGGAGAATTCAACTGACATTGATCCATGTTTTTGGACTGTGGGAGGAAACTGGAGAACCCAGAGGAAACCCACGAGGACACAGGGAGCTTCAGGAACTTTTTATGCCCTCTGGTTCCATAACACCCCCCCTCCAATCCCACCTCATCACCCCCACCCAGGTAAACCCTGCATCCATCTCACAGCCCCTCGGAGTCATAATCTCATCCAGCTCCGTCGTATCCATTAGGAATGAAGCCCAGCAGGAGATTTCACTTTCCCACCCCCTTAGACCTCTGCTCCACTGCGGAGGAACAGGCAGCACCGCATCCGATTCAAGGTCCAAGAAAATTTTATTATCATTAATATCACATGGTACATGAGATAAGAACGAAATTATGGGTCACGGACCCCAATTACCCTGTTATTTTAAAGTTATAATTTAAATTTAAAGAAGAAAATGAGAATAAAAAAAAAATACAGTATATAGATATGTGAAATATAATATACAACTACGAATATAAATATAATCTAGAATATGTTAACTATAAATATAACATATAAATGGGCGGCACGATGGCTTAGTGGTTAGCATGTTCTCCTCTCAACGCTGGAGATTCCGGTTCAAATCCCCATCTAGGTGGAGTTTCCATGTTCTCCCTGTGTCTGAGTGGGTTTCCTCCCACAGTCCAAAAACATGGATCAAGTCAATGGAGTTCTCCAAATTGCCCCATATAGAGTGTGTCTGTGTGAGTGAGTGTGTGCCCAGCGATAGATTGGCGCCCTGTCCTGGGTCTATCTGCCCAGCCCCCTAAACGTTCTCCCCTGGATGGGCATGCAGAACCCCACCGCGACCCTAATAGAGGATAAAGCGGAAAATAATATATGAATGGATAATATATAAATATATGTATATAAAATAAATTTAAGACTAAAGTGGGCTGCCATCTCTGAGTGTAGATGAGAACAACGAGGGCTTGAGATCGAGATCACCAGGATGGGGGGTGGCCCTGGACCGACAGGCCTGAAAGAGAAGGGTTTAGACCCTACAGTTTAGGAGAACGGGGAACAGGAAAAGCGCTAATCCCCGGCTCAAGAACACAAGCGAGAGGTTAAGAGCTCCGGGTGGTTCTGCAGCGCAGTCAGAGGAACAGAGAGGAATTTACAAACCAAAAAAGGTCCACAGCGACAAAAATGCAGAGTCCATGCCATGCATTTGATTTACTTTAAGCAGAAGCCGGACTCTACAAACGCTGAGCCCTGGGCAGAAATATGCACACGGCCCTTTGAAGGGTAATATTTAATCTCGGAGCATGAATCTGAATGTTCTGGACTGTTTTACATGCAGGTTCCACTTCACTCCAGGCTCAGAGTTTCTCAGAGACGTCGATGCTTCAGATTTATTTTCTCTAAAGCTTTCGTTCTCCAACAAAATCCCATCAGAAAACTGCTTTGGAGATGTTTACTTAGCCGGTCTGCTTATCGCAAAAATCAAACGAAGAATACCAGATACTTTATTCCAATCATTCATTCATTCATTATCTCCCGCTTTATCCTCTATTAGAGTCGCGGTGGGGTTTCCCCATGCCGATCCAGGGGAGAACGTCTCGGGCGCTGGGCAGATAGACCAATCCATCGCTGGGCACACACTCACTCACTCAAGCACACTCTATATGGGGCAATTTTGGAGAACTCAATTAACTTGATCCATGTTTTTGGACTGTGGGAGGAAACCGGAGAACCGGGAGGAAACCCACATGGACACGGGAGAACATGGAAACTCCACCCAGATTGGGATTCGAACCGGGAATCCCTAGTGCTGAGAGGAGAACATGCTAACCACTAAGCCACAGTGCAGCCTTTATTCTAATCAGAGATCAAAAATATAAATCTTTCCATCCATCGATTATCTTCCGCTTTATCCTCTATTAGGTTCGCAGGGGGGTTCCCCATGCCCATCCAGGGGAGAACGTTTCGGGCGCTGGGCAGATACATCAGTGACAGGGCGCCAATCTATCGCTGGGCACACACTCACTCACACAGACACACTCTATATGGGGCAATTTGGAGAACTCAATTGACTTGTCCATGTTTTTGGACTGTGGGAGAAAACCGGAAAACCCGGAGGAAACCCACAGGGGCATGGGGAGAAGATGGAAACTCCACCCAGATGGGGATTCGAACAGGGAATCCCTAGTGCTGAGAGGTGAACATGCTAAATATAAATCATTCATTCATCTATTATCTTCTTCTTAATCCTATACTGGGGTAGTGGGAGGTTGCTATGCCCATCCACACTCAGGACAAGGTGCCAATCTATCGCTGAGCACACACACACACAGACAGAGGGTCAATTTAGAGCATTGAATTTACTGTGAATCTGTGTTTTTGGACTGTGAAGGGAAACCAGAGAACCCCGAAAAAACTCACGTGGACACGGTGAGAACATGGAAACTCCACCCAGATTGGAATTCGAACCAGAATCCCCAGCGCTGAGAG
Source organism: Corydoras maculifer (assembly GCA_019802435.1). Lineage (NCBI taxonomy): Eukaryota > Metazoa > Chordata > Actinopteri > Siluriformes > Callichthyidae > Corydoras > Corydoras maculifer. Next base: position 99,530 of record JAFMOD010000147.1, read on the forward strand.
GAGAACATGCTAAACATTGTGTCCATATTCAGTCCATATTATTTCTTATTTTTAACTGGGGTGGCACGGTGGCTTAGTGGTCAGCACGTTCGCCTCTCAGCGCTAGGGATTCCCGGTTCGAATCCCCATCTGGGTGGAGTTTCCATGTTCTCCCCGTGTCCACGTGGGTTTCCTCAAGGTTCTCCGGTTTCATCCCACAGACCAAAAAAATGGATTAAGTCAATTGAATTCTCCAAATTGCCCCATATAGTGTGTGTGTGTGTGTGAGTGAGTGTGTGCCCAGCGATAGATTGGCGCCCTGTCCTGGGTGTATCTGCCCAGCGCCCGAAACGTTCTCCCCTGGATGGGCAACCCCCCCTCCCCCCGTAACCCTAATAGAGGATAAAGCGGAAGATAATGGAAGTATGGATGGATGGAACTTTTTAAACTGTTTTCTTGATGAGGCTCCTCCTCTGTTGCTGTGGTTCAGGTTGAACACAAAAAAGCTGGATGTTTCACCACTGCTTTTTAGTGCGAGTGATCATGTTTAAACATGAACACATGTGGAACATGCTGAACATCCCTGAACCCACGACTCATCTCTCCACTGTAACCAGCGACTAATGAAGACAAAACTCCACGTCAACATCACACAAACAAGAATTTATGGAGTCGTGGAAAAAGAGCTCGCAAACAATTCCTATAGTGCAATGAGAACCACATTGTTCCCCTGAAAACAAGCACCCAGGTCCCGCTGCACAGGGTTTTACACGCCTGGAACAAAGAACCACATCAGTGTAAATTAAAGCGAGTGAAACTAATAATGATATCGACTCAAATAAAAACATACATGCACAGTGTAGACAAAAGTTAGGAACTAATCCCTGAATTCAAGAGCCATTTCATTCATCCATTATCTCACACTTAATCCTCTACAAGGTCAGGGGGGGGGGGTTCCCCATGCCCATCCAGGGGAGAACATTTCAGGCGCTGGGCAGATAGACCCAGGACAGGGTGCCAATCTATCACTGGGCACACTTACTTACACAGACACACAAGCACACTCTATATGGGGCAATTTAGTGTGTTTAATTTACCTTGATTTACCTAATTTACCGTTCATGTTTTTGGACTGTGGGAGGAAACTCGAGAACCCGGAGGAAACCCATGCAGACACGGGGAGAACATGGAAACTTAACCAGATTGGGATTCGAACCTGGATGCCCGGCATTGAGAGATGGATGTATTCCAATCAGGGTGGAGTTTCCATGTTCTTCCCGTCTCTGCGTGGGTTTCCTCCATCTTCTCCGGTTTCCTCCCACAGTCCAAAGACATGTATTCAAAGAAAATTGAATGCAATTGCCCCATAAAGTGTGTTTTTGAGTGTGTCTGTGAGTGAGTGTGTGCCCAGTAATAGAATGGCACACTGTCCTGGGGGTATCTGGCCAGCGCATGAAATTTCCTCCCCTGGGTGAGCATGGAGAACCCCCCCCCCCACCCCACCGACACTAGTAGAGGATTAAGTGGAATATAATGAATGAATTAATGAATTCTCCTGTTAGCAAGATATCAGATAGTTAGAGGAACCCAGAGGAACCCAGAAGAACCCCTTATATCCACATGGTGATAGGGCAGCAGAGCGTTTGTCCCCCACCAGACTTTAAACTAGATAAGCCTGCTAAATAATCCACAACAGGACCACGGCTAAGTTTTGGAACTGGAGAACAAGGCTCACCAACCACCCTGGACCACGGAACCCCATTCAAAACCTCTGTCTTTGGCTGTCTGTCCAGCTGTTGCCAGCTCCAATCTTAAAACTCAGAATCAGTGATGGGAGAAGGAACCCTGCACTCACACGCTGCTGGAGAACCCACTTGTAGAACCTCATGACCTAAACAAGAGCCCTCTTTTTAAAACCAGAACCCTGCACCCTACAGCTTTAGATGCCCACATTGGAACTGAGTCAAGGTTCTCAGGGACGTTCGGAGTCCAAATCAGAAGAGAAAAAGGTTTGCATCAGTAATTCTGAGGGTTTTTGTTAAACGGGCCTCTGACTGTTGAAGATACAAAGCTGCTCCTTCATAATTAGCTTAATAAAGGCCTCTGATGGATTTGTGGCCGTAATTACCACAGAACTGTCCTGCCTTTCTCACAAGTAACGACCCTCTGACGACCAAAGGTCATGGTCCCGAAGCCTATCCCGGGTCCCGGGTCAAAAGAAAACTAGTTTGCTGATCCTCGGTGAGATTTTAGGACCCAACCCAGAAAACAATATAGTGTGATGGATTTGCTCACCGTGAGTCTTGGGTTAAGGGCGAGCTACAAATCATGGGCGTGCTGCAGGAACCCGGGCCACCCTCCGACCAGCGACGGGCTGGAGAGAGGCCATCAAAGTGTGTGTATATGTGTGTGTGTGTGTGTGTGGGGGGGGGGGGGTTTAATTATTAACCGTCTTTAACCCGCCGAAAGAATGAGCTCTGTGGAGGGAAGTGGAGCATCAAAGGCGGATTTATGCTTGTTTTTCAAAACCGAACAAATAAACCTCTCAGGGCCAAAAAGTCTGCTTTTCTAAACCAGTATTTGAGCTCCATCTATTAATGCTGTTATAGAGTTTAAGCAAACAGCTCAACCCCGCGTCCTGGGGGACTTGAAAACCATGACGCAGCTCCGTTTGCTCGTTAAACTCCGCGGCGAGGTTTATCTTAATCACGCTGAAACACTGGGGTTGTGACGATTCCAAAGTCAGCACTCGTGTTCTACGGGCCGAACCCTAATCCGCCACCGAAACTGATCTAATCAGGCGTCTGGGAGCAAATCTGATTAAAATTGGAGCCTTTAAAGAGGCTTAAGTAGATATGACTGCTCTAATAAATAAACGGCTCGGAGAGAAAGAGAGGGCTCTTTATGAAATAACCAAAAGCATCCCTGCCTTTGATCACGTCACATCTCTTACCTCCGGCTTCTTTCATTTCAAAGGCGGCGGGACGCTGCAGCAACCCCACGGGCCGAGGACCTACTTCAAAAAGGTTACGACCTGAACAGAGGATTGCATGTGATGCCTGGACATGAAGAGCTACTAATGACTCGCAGTGGGATCGGCGAGATGAACAGAGCCGGCTCAACTTTCCGGCGCGGGCTAAACCGGGGTTAGATGTAGGCTACGCTCCCCTTTTGACCTCTCCGGCTGAAGCTGTAACACACGACTACAAATTACAGAGCGAGAAGCTGTCAGACTGATAAGAGTCTGACAGAAGGATAATCATCAAGCTAATGAGGCTGTGCTCACCGGGTCGGGTGAGTCGGTACCGTCGCTGCTTCGTGCTGGACTTTTCCATCATACACTTCACGTTCTGGAAAAACAGCAGGGTCCGGCGTGGGCGCCTCAAATCCAGAGGGAGCAGCAGCCAACAGATGTCTAAGTGACAGGTCATTTTTTACATGTTAATGATTCACTGGTGGCATCAGGTGGAACAGATCAGGACTGAACATCTCGAGGTTGCAACCGATCTACCACCCATTAAAGTGATAAAGTGATTTATTTTGCCTACACTGAGGAATTAGTCCTCCATATTTAACTTATCCATGCAGTGACACACACACACACACACACACACACACACACACACACACACACACACACACACACACACTGGTAAAGTGAACACAAATATCCGGACTGGTGGGCAGCCTTATAGACGCTGCCCGGGGAGCATATGGGGTTAGGTGCCTTGCCCAAGGGCACTTCATCAATAGCATTTGTGGACTGGCAATTAAACCGGAGACCTTCAGGTCACAAGGCTGGTTTCTTAACCACAAGCCTAGGTGGCAAAAAAAGATCCACATATTCAAACGGATGTCATGTCTTCATATTAGACCTGCTGGCACTGTGTGGTGCCTCTATACTCAAAGTATAAGGATTAATATTAGTATTAGTGGGGAATACTTTGGGATGAACTGGAACGCCAATTGTGAGTAAGGCCATTGTCTAGGGTTAAGAGGAGGGTTCCTCATACCCATCCAGGGGAGAACGTTTCAGGCGCTGGGCAGATAGACCCAGGACAGGCTGCCAATCTATCGCTGGGCACACACACACACACACAGACACACTCTATATATGGGGGCAATTTAGAGAATTCAACTTTGATCCATGTTTTTGGACTGCGGGAGGAAATCTGGGGAGCCCATAGGAAACCTACGCGGACACGAGCACATGGAAATTCCACCCAGATTGGGATTCGAACTGGGAACCCTTAGTCGAAGGCGAACATGCTGAGCACTAAGCCGCCTGACTCTCTCTTCCAATAGCATTAATTTATTTCAAGTTCAAATTTGTCCATTGTCAGAAGGTAGCTTTACAGTATTCTAGCCTGAAACCTCAAAGAGCATGCTGAAGTGACCGTGGCAAGAAAAAATGAAGGAACTCATCCTCCTTGAGCAGCCGGGTAGCATCAACAGTGTAGGACACCTATGTACAGATCGTGTAGGGATCAGGTGTTTAAAATTCATGTATCTAATCCAGTGAGGCCGCCCTGGAGGACTGCAACGCCACTTCTACGTCAGTAATTGTATAGCTGCGGTGCTCTATAAGTGTTATAGATGAAGAGCTGACAAGACCTCAAAGAAGCTGACAACACCTTAAAAAAACACAGGAAAAGCTGTTGGAGCTAATAAATCATATATTTGGGCATTTATTTAAACTTAAAAAATAAATAACTTGCATGACTACCGAATTTAAAAATCAGGTCCTGAAATATATCAGTAAGATCCTAAATATAATAATATTATAATATAATATGATAAGGTGGCTTAGTGGTTAGCACGTTCGCCTCTCAGCACTAGGGATTCCCGGTTCGATCCCCATCTGGGTGGAGTTTCCATGTTCTCCCCATGTTTGCGTGGGTTTCCTCCCACAGTCCAAAAACATGGATCAAGTTAATTGAATTCTCAAAATTGCCCCATATAGAGTATGTCTGTGTGAGTGAGTGTGTGCCCAGCGATGGATTGGCGCCCTGTCCTGGGTGTATCTGCCCAGCGCCCGAGACGTTCTCTCCTGGATGGGCATGGGGAACCCCACCGCGACAGCATCTTATTTATACATTTATTTTGATGTTGTATGTCCTACATCTTTTATTATAAAGTTTCATGTTCTATTATATATTTCTATTATATATATATGGACCCTCATCTACAGCAATCCAAGATCACCCCAAAGCACTCAATCTACACTCCATCAGTTTATACATATTAATGAGATTAGAGACTTTATGTCCTGAGCGGAGGCTCATTCATGCTTTCATCTCCAGCAGGACTGATTACTGCAGCGTTCTGACTGAACTGCCTACAAATACAGAGCGTCAGCTGAGACGTGATGAAGTGCAGAGCTCTTTAATGAAAAGAAGAAAGCACGGGTTCATTCTTAAACCCTCACGCTGCTACCGCCTTAATAAAGACCAGACCGCGCGGTACGGCCGCGTTCTCCAGGTTTTATGACATCATATTTATCCGCCGCTGTGGCAGCATGCTGCTCGGCCTGCTTAACCCTCACTCCGCACCGGCTGCGGCCACTGGAGCTGAGCGAGGCCATGACGGACGACCCGCGAGGTTCCAGCAGCTGCAAGATACGGGAAACGAATGTGTGCATAACACAGGTGAACCGGGGAGAATCCTGGCACATGGCTTCGGGATGGGGAGGTTCTATTCTCGTGGACAAAAGTATATGGCTGTTAACTGAGTGGATCGGTTTCAGGCAGTCTCATCACCATCACTATTAAATCAAGCACAAAGTCACGAAACTTGGAAAAGTGTGCTTTTAAACAGTTTGGGGAAGGCCCTTTTCTGGTACAGCAGGCACAAAGCAAGTCATGGTTGGGACACAGACTCTGACGTCAACCTCATCCTGTACCTTTAAGTTGAATTAGAACAAGGATTGTGGACCAGGTTTCAAAATTCTAAATGTTGTACAAAGCCTGCACAGCGGAGAAGCACCAAGTCGCAAAACTCAGAAAACTACGCTTTTAAACAGTTTGGGGAAGGCCATGTACTAAGCAAGATCCTGAGCTGAACCCTACCCAACACCTTTAAGTTGAATTAGAACAGATCGGGTGGCATGGTGGCTTAGTGGTTAGCATGTTCTCCTCTCAGCACTAGGGATTCCCGGTTCGAATCCCCATCTGGGTGGAGTCTCCATGTTCTCCCCGTGTCAACGTGGGTTTCCTCCGTGTTCTCCAATTTCCTCTCACAGTCCAAAAACATGGATCAAGTCAATTGAGTTCTCCAAATTGCCCCATAAAGAGTGTGTGTGCCCAGCGATAGATTGGCACCCTGTCCTGGGTGTATCTGCCCAGCGCCCGAAACGTTCTCCACTGAATGGGCATGGGGAACCCCACCGCAACCCTAATAGAGGATAAAGCGGAAGATAATAGATGGACGGATAGAACCAAGATCACGAACCAAGTTCTCTAATCCCAAATGTTGTGGCCTGCACAGCAAATCAGCACAGAATTAAGTTAATATGAAGGTGTCCCAATACATTTATCCATTTGATGTTCATCATTCCAGGTGCTAAAAGGAACCTGAATGACAGATGAAGTTGAAGAACTGCAGTAGATGTGTTTCATCATGAAGGTTTATTTGTTTCCGTGGCACAAAAAGAAGAAAAGATAACAATATAATAAAATAATAATAATAAAAATAAAAAAAACCCATCAGCTTTGGAACTGGTCCAGAATTCGGCAGCGGGTTCCATCCCTAAATAGTGCACGTCGTTCATCCCACAGGTTCGGGGGGGTGGGAGCGTATGGACACCTGACTTCTGGTTTCAAACAATATCTCAAACAGTATTTACATGTAGAGTACTGAGCGGGTGCTTTAACCCAGAGTGATGTACAGAACTCATCACATCATACGATTTGGACAGGACAAGGTAACGAGGCCAACGGTGCGAGGCTTAATCCCCAAACCCTGCTTATAGGACCTTAATACAGTGAGCTAACACTGCCCCCCTCAACAACATCGAAAGGTGGAGTTCATGAGACCACTATTCTAACTGAACCTCTGAAAACCTGGGATATCTTGCGGACTCTGTCAGTTAGAAACCATGCAGGTGACCACACCTGTGTGAGTGACCCCACCTGACTGACTTTCATTGAAGTGTTTGATGATAAGCATGTAAATCAAAGTTAAGGAGAAATAAAGAGCTGAAACTGCCTGTAGAGTGAAGTCTACAAAGGAAGCAGCTGCCTGGAGAAAGATGAGCCACGTCTGCCCTCTGGTGGACACTTGTCGACCCTGCATCCAGCAATGAGGCGGCAGGAGAAGGGCAGATTGCTTTAAATCCTTTTTATTCATTTCAGTCAAATATATTTATATATTTCTACCAATCCTTGTTTAGTGAGAAGGGCAGCGGAGAGCGTGAGGATGTGTACAGAAACCAGAAATCAAACTGCAAAGAAACAAAAACCAAAGCAGTCCTGACATGATGCATGATTTTCAGTGTGCCTCCACAAGGTGACGCCGACGCGACAAAGTCCAATCCAAGGGTCGGAACTCATTTTGGATGGGCAGAGTCACCGATTTCATAAGATTGACATGGTTTTAAAAAAACTCCATAAAAGTTCCTGAACGCAAGCGCCTTGGGTCGCCCTCGCCGGCATAGGGGTCAGGAGTTAAAGTTTTGCATAAAGGCACGAAAGCATTAGAGCCCAACGGGCATTTTTGGCAAGACGTTGGTCCCAAACAGTCTCTCTCTTTCTCTCATTTTAGTATAAACTGCACAAAAAAAGGACAACAGAACAAAAGATTATAGCTAAAGTGTTCTAATCGCTTCTAATAAAAAACTACAGATAACCAAGGTTCAGCCGTAACGCCCACGGGGTCCAGTGGGTAACTCCTGAGGATGTCAGCAGTACAAGACACCCCGGACAAAAAGACAAGAAACAAGTTCTGGGGCAGTCCGGGTCGTCCTCTAAAGTTCTTGGACAGTCCGGGTCGTCCTCTAAAGTTCTGGGACGGTCCGAGTCACCCTCTAAAGTTCTGGGACGGTCCGATTCGTCCTCTAAAGCGGATACAGCTCAAGTAAGGATCTTTGATGCTGGAACTCTGTGAGACTCGTTTTTCCCGGTCTGATCCCCACCGAATCCTGGGGTTTGCAGCAGGGCAGGACTGCGAGGCGCCGCAGGAGCACCTCCACGTTGGGATAGGACCCGACTTGCGGGAGTTTCAGTACGTCTAGGAGCCGGCGAGGAAGGTCTGGATGGGAAGCCACGCTCAGCCAAGTGTCCCTCCACTTGTGAAGCTCATCCAGTAGAGCGCTGGGGTTCGGCAGATCGTCCTGGAACAAGTGGAAGCCTTCGGGGTCCGAGCAGCAGCCCGGCATGTTGGCTACAACAGAAGGCACGACCTGTAGGCAGCGTAGCGCCGAGAGCACGTGTTCCGACCACAGTTCAGCAATCTCGGTTGCGACGTGCTCGATCGCCCCCTTACTGACGATGTCCCGATAGTGATCGATTACAGACTCCTGGAGGGTGGGGTCCACACTGATCTGCAGCCTGGCGGCAATCGCAACCGCCTCTTGGTACCAGGAGAGAAGAAAAGTGTCAATGTTCTCGGCCAGGTGGTGCAGAGCGGCGAGCAGAGCGGGCAGCTCGGTCACAGCCTGACAGAGGTCCAGGGGCTCAGCCTGTAGTCTCTGGCTCAGGTCTTTAGTAAGGGCCAGGACGTTTCTCATAATCACAAGGATAAGAATGAACTCAAAGTTCTGCAGGACAATAAGGAAGCTGGCGACCTGGGTGTCGTCGTCTTGTTTTATCTCGTGCAGACAGAGCAGGATGGCATGCAGGGCTTCGAGTGTGAAGTCCAGAGTGTCATGATTCCTCTCCCACAGGCCTCGGGTCAGCTGGTGTATCAGCTCGCCGTGCTTCTCATCTTTCTCCTGAAACAGAGAATCGATCGACTGGCGAAGTCTTGCCTGATTGCCCAAATCCTCGGTCACCCACTGGAGCAAGTTCTCCACCCATAAGTAGCTTTCTGCGATTCCGGTGACGGTACAGGACCTGGCGAGCCATGTACTAAGCGATACAGAGTTGTTGAGGGTGCGTAGAGCTTGTGGAAACCTTTGAGAAAACAACGTCGCCGCCGCTTTTATTTGTACGCCCGCCGGGCCAACAGTCAGCACACTTTGCCCCCGACACAGAGCCAGGTTCAGGCCCCATTTCTCAGCCAGAGCCTCGATCACATACTCCACAAAGACCCCGATGTCTTTTTCTAGTGGCACGTACGCCAAGATGTCCTCGCACAGCATGGGCTGTTTCTCCAGATAACTGACTCCTATAGGGATGTACGTATGACCTTCGATCTCAACATGCTGCTCATAGGTAATCGAGAAGAACTTGGTGATCTGAAGTTGACTGGCTATGGGCTCCTGAGTAGGAAAGGCGTAGTAAGACAGAAGCCCCTTGTGGGGTTCGGCTTCAGGCGGGTGAGATTCCGCTCCGACTTGAGACGGATCCATACCATACTGAGTGGCGGCTGTGTCAGGAACCTGCTGTTTCGGTTGTTTGGAACCGTTATCCTGAGGCTCAGCGTCTTCAGAGGAATGCATAGGTACATCAATGGGTTCCACAAGGTCTCGGTGTTCTGTGACCTCCATGGGTACTTCAGCACATGTTTTAGGGTTATGCCGAGAGTTCTGCAAAGGATCATGGACATCACCTGGCTCTATGGAAGTGGTTTCTTCTGTGGTGTCCATGGCTTCGTCCGGTGTCTCAGGTTTGGAGCTGCCGCTGGATGAAGATGTGAGAAGCGTGGCAGTAATGCTTTCTTCTAAATCCTGAACTGCACTTGTCCGCTCGGTGGAGGCATCAGAGTCATTTAGTGGAGCGACTTCAATGGAGGGAAAGGCATCCTGCTTGGTCAGCTTTGTCACACTGTCTTTGGGAGACGCTTCTAAGTTGGTGATGTTTCCTGTCTCTAGTACAATACTCCTATTCCCTGTATCTGCTGGCATTTTAGTACTGCTGTGCTGTGCCTCAGCTGCCACCTGGGTACTGCCTTGCTGTGCCTCAGCTGCCGCCTGGGTACTGCCGTGCTGCGCCTCAGCTGCCGCCTGGGTACTGCCGTGCTGCGCCTCAGCCGCCGCCTGGGTACTGCCGGGCTGCGCCTCAGCCGCCGCCTGGGTACTGCCGGGCTGCGCCTCAGCTGCCGCCTGGGTACTGCCGGGCTGCGCCTCAGCTGCCGCCTGGGTACTGCCGGGCTGCGCCTCAGCTGCCGCCTGGGTACT
>JAFMOD010000147.1:124430-145766 GCA_019802435.1 Corydoras maculifer
ATATATATATATATATATATATATATATACACACATACGCACACACACATATATACATGCATATAATTTTTTTTTCTTTTAAAGAATTGTGAATACAATTGCACTTTATTTGATTCTTTTTTTTTAATGGTGTAACATTGAAAATGATTTAGACTTAATGTAAAAAAATAAAATAAAAAATAAAAATAAAAAAATACATGGTATCGTATCAAGCTAGGTGAAATTATTAAGTATCGACAATAATCGAATCATTGGCTTAAAGAATGGATATCATATGTTCATGAAGGCTCCGATTTCCAGCCCTAGTAACAGATCATATGACAGAAGCATTCAAACTAAACTGTACGAGTGATTCGAGACCAACACTGCACACAGTACATGAGGGAGAGCAGATGAAACATACCTTCCAGGTTGGCTTCCGAATTTCTGACGAGGTTCTTCGACTCCTTGTCCTGTAAAAAAAAGCAGAGTTTAGAGTTTAGAGGCTTCGTCATTCTGTATGAATGATATGAGATGAGGAAAAAAGCTTACCAGGCAGATGCCCTCCAGGGTCTTGGGCGTGACCTTTACACACTGCTCCACCATCCGATCCAGATCTCTGTTAGAGTTGGTGCCCACCTGCAGCATGGCTACACATGTGCTCCTGTCCTTGGCGTAGGTGCTGTTCAGGTAATCCTGAAAGGTCTTATGACGGTTGACCTCACCACAACACTCCATGGCGGTGCTCGGTAAAACAGACATGATCTTCAGCAGCGTGTTGATGTTGGAGAAGTACTGCATCAGCGGCAGGCGGAGGGTCTGGAAAATGGAGTCTGGAATGTTCGGGGAGACCACCTTGGTCTTCCACTTCACCTTCCAGCAGGACAGCTCGGTGACAAAGTTGTCGGGATCTGGAAGGTCACCGACGTACAGCGGGGGTTTGGACTTCAGACTGTCAATGGTATAGCTCATAGTGACTGAACACGGAACAAGAGAGAGGAAGTTCAGCGCCTCCTTGTGGTCATCGGAAAAGTGGTCCTTAACAGAGTTGATCAGGTGATCCACCAGAGGGACGCTGACCGCATCTTTGTAGTAGCCAACTGGCTTCAGGAGGCTGTCGCGAGGAAGTGCGACGCTATCGGGGACCTTCACCTGCACGCCCATGGTCTGGGCCAAGCTGCAGGCCTCCTCGAACCAGTTCTGGTGGAACACCTTGATGTTGGTCTTGAGTCGATTCAGCGTGGCTACGATGCCGCTGATCTGGCACAGCTGTGATGCCACGCTGAAGTGGTCCTTCTGTAGCGCGGCGCTCAGCTCCCTGGTGAAGGACGACACATTTCGGAGGGCGACCATAACCACGATGAAGTCGAAATCTCGGATCAGCTGGAGCAGCTTCCTGGCTTGGTTCTTCACCGCCAGGCTCCACAGCTGTGTGCCGTCGTTTTGGAAACTCTCCAGACAGTCGCTCAGTGGTTCCAGGATCTGGGCGAAGACTTCGTATACGTCGTGTTTCTCTAACCACGAGGTGCAGAAGTTGCCCTGCAATTCCGTGACTTTCTCATAGCTCTCGCGCAGCCCCACCCCTATGACCTGGTCCAGCTGCCGCTCTAGTTCGGGCTTGCTGCCGAAAAAGATCACCACCCGCTCCAAGATGTCCAGAGCTCGGACGACGGAGGGCACGGGGACCGTCCTGGACCACCAGGTGTTGAAGGAATAGCATGCGCAGTGCGTGCAGATGGCGAGAGGATACTTCTCCTGGACTTTGCAGGCGAAAGCTTTGAGCTTGTAGGAGACTTCTCCTGAACCAAGGTACGCTTGGCCCCTGCAGTACTTCAGGTCGAGGCGCCATTCGGTCGTCACCAGGTCGAAAAGTCTGTCGCACAACGACTCCATGTCCAATGCCGCCTCCACGAAACCCATCAGCTCCATGCGCATGACATCAAAGCTGTCCACGAACCTGACGAACAGCGGCAGGACGTCCGTCTCTCCAAACCTCACAGTGCGATCGATGAACAGGGAGAAGAACGAGTTCCCTACTTCCGAAATGATGCCCTCGCACACCACGCCCTCACACACCCTCAGAACCTCGTCCATCTCCGATCTGGTCACGTACTCCACCTCAACCTCCTGACCGGCCTGTAACTGCCGGCTGCGGGAAGCACAAGAGGAGTCCAGGAAAGCCTTCAGCGCCGATTTTAGCGTCTCTTTGTTAGCCCCGGCGCAGTCCGCCGACTTGGCTCTCTCCATCTCCATGTTTAAGGTCATTTCTCTCGTCTCCTCTGGGTCGTCCTTTACCGCTTCGTCTTGATTGTTCTCTGGAACTAGAAAAGTCCAGGATGCTGGATTAGATTAAGAATCATATCCTTAATCACAGCTGCTAACATTTGAAGGATTAGGTTATACCTGATGGCTGAACCTCCATCTCTTCCTCCTAACACAAAACAGAGAACGTTAATGAAACCTTCAATGCAAACTCAATCAACAACAGGTGGAACTGATTCAATATACTGAGTGGAAAGATGCAATGTCTAATAAAGTGGCCGGCGAGAGGATATAATGCCTCAGCGCACAAACAAAACACAAGGCATGATGTTAATCTATAAGCTATGCAAAGGAATGATTGAGTTTAACATAAATCGGAAGTCAAAAGGGTCTCTAAATAAAGGAGAACATGCTAAAGTCGGCAGATATATTACCTTACAGAGCTGCTGCAGGATGTCTGGGTGACTCAGCACATAGGAGTTCACCATGTCGTCGATGTTAAAGTGCACATCCTGGTTGACGAACACGAATGCCATGTTGCAAAGGCGCTTATCGGGTGGCACCTCTTTCATGTATGAGTGATACCTGTGCAGCACCATGTCGTACTGCGCGTACACGTCCACGTCCGCGTTGATGCAGGGGATGGAGCCCAACACTCGCAGCAGGCTCTGGACGTTGGGGTAGAAGCCGATGTCTGGGATCTTTAGCGTGGCGAAGACGCCGGTGGGCAGGATCCTGCGCTTGCTGGCGTGCCGCCACTTAACCTCCCAGCAGCCCAGCTCCTCGTAGAACGTGTCAGGACGGGCCAGGTTGTTCAGGTTGGCGTCGGCCACCTTGTCCTTCCGGATGCTGAAGTTGTGGTCCGCCATGTACGACGGCACAAGTGAGAGCCACCTCAGGATGCGCACCATCTCGGTTCCCAGGACCCTGTTGACCTCCTCGATCAGGTACTGCATGACCATCCTACTCAGGGCCTCTCTGTAGTAGTCTTCGGCAGAAGGTGGCTGTTTGGGCTCGGCGTCGCCGTTGGCTCCGGAGTCTGGAGGAAGCGTGACGGGGACGCCTAGCTTCTTGGCCCGACCCACAGCGTCGGAGAACCACTTGCGGTGGAAAATGAAGATCTCCTGCAGATGCTTGTTCAGCAGCTTCAGGGCGTTGGAGATGGTGTATTGCAATGTGCTGCTGATGCTGATGATGCCCCTCAGGCTGGGGTTGAGGATGCTGACACAGCAGAGGGTGTTCTTCAGGATGACCAACGTGATGATGAAGTTGAAGTTCCTGAGCTTCTCGCGCAACTTCAGGAGCCGCTCCACGATGTTGGTGTCCGTGTCCGACAGGGCGCTGGTGCACATCTCCCCGATGCTATTCAGCAGAGGCTCCAGGATGTCCAGCATAGTCTGGAAGGCATCTGTGCCATACTGCCAGTTGCTCTGACATGCCTCCCTGACGCGGTCTACCTCACCCTTGATGTGTCCATACGTGGTACCAATTTTCGCATGTAGTTTTCGGGTCAGGGTCGGGGACTGATTTAGAACAGCTGCCACCTCTTCCACGGTGTCCACTACTTCTTGTACCGAGAGCACCGGCAGAGAGCGAATCAGCCACATGTTGAAGGCATAAGGGTTGCTGGGAGAAAGTACGACCTGAGGAAAGTCCCGCAGTATCCTACAGGAGAACTCTTTTAGCTTCTTGCACAGCTCTCCTGTCGTTAGGTAGGTAAAACCCCGGCAGTGCTCCATCCTCAGACCCCATTTGTTTCGGATCTCAGACAGCAGGGCAAGGAACAGGCCATCGGAGTCCCCGTCACAGGGGAGGAACCCCAACAGGTGCTTCTGGGGAAAGCCGTCATTGCTAACGGTCCTCACAAAGATGGGGATCTGGTCCTTCCCTTCGATCATAAGCCTGTCCTCCATGAGGATGGAGAAGAAGCGGGCCATTCTCAAAGCATTACGGATCTCTTCACGCATCACATCCTCCCCCAGCTTCAGCACCTCTTTGGGGTCGATCTTCTCTACACAAACAGGATCGATGCCCAGCTGCCCTACGGCTCCACCCCCTAAAGACTTTGTGGCACTGAGAGCCGCACTGTTGCCAAGGCTGAAGCCGGAGAAGGCCAACGTCTCCTTGAAGTGAACTTTCAGGATCTCCTTGGCTTTAGATGTAGCAGGATCCTCTGGCTCAAGAATGGGTGGGGTCGGATCAAGGGGTAGCTCCTGTGGTACCAATTGGGGGACCAAACCTGGGGTTACCTGGGGTGCTAACCGTGGTGCTACCTGAGGTGCCAACTGCGGTGCTACCTGAGGTGCCACCGGTGGTGCTACCTGCTCCAGTGGAGGTTTTCTGACAGCCTGCGTCGGAACCACAGCTTGTGGATCATCTGTGAGAAAGAATTAGGATGTTACTTCAAAAGGTTTATCTGTGAAACGATGACCGGGTTTATCTTAAATTTATCAGAGTTTATAAAACCATTTATTAGTAATACATATATATGTATTTATATATATATATATATATATATATATATATATATATATATATATATATATATATATATATATATATATATATATACATCCATTATCTCCCATTTTATCCTCTATTAGGGTCGCGGGGCAGCACGATGGCTTAGTGGTTAGCACGTTCGCCTCTCAATGCTAGAGATTCCCGGTTCGAATTCCCATCTGGTGGAGTTTCCATGTTCTCTCCGTGTCTGTGTGGGTTTCCTCCCACAGTCCAAAAACATGGATCAAGTCAATTGAGTTCTCCAAATTGCCCCATATTGAGTGTGTCTGAGTGAGTGTGTGCCCAGCGATAGATATTCGCCCTGTCCTGGGTGTATCTGCCCAGCGCCCGAAACGTTCTCCCCTGGATAGGCATGGGGAACCCCCCCGCGACCCTAATATAGGATAAAGCGAAAGATAATGGATGGATGGAGGGTCGCGGGTTGGTTCCCCATGCCCATCCAGGGAAAAATTTCTCGGGCACTGGGCAGATACACTCACTGGGCACACACTCACTCACACACACACACACTCTATATGGGGCAATATGGAGAACTCAATTGTCTTGATCCATGTTTTTGGACTGTGGGAGGAAACTGGAGAACCTGGAGGAAACACACGCGGACACGAGGAGAACATGGAAACTCCCCCCAGATTGGGATTCGAATTGGGAATCCCTAGTGCTGGTTGGAATTTTCATTCTTTCCGCACCAAGAAAAGTAACATGATCCATCACCATGAAGACGGTTTGCAGATCTAATCAATCTATTTAAAACATCAAAAGAAAATAAAAACTGGCTCACCTTTAGGCTTCTTTGCTTCCACAGGAGCATCGGCAGCCTGAACAGAGACGAAACATCCCATAGTTATTAACACAGTTGAGTTGGGTCTACTCTCTACATCAGTGTTTCAAACAAACCTCACACGGATGCAGATTCTGATGATGATAGTTCATGTAATGGTGAGATGCGATTTGGTATTTTATTTTATTAATTTTAACACACCTCTGACCGCTTCACATTCATATCAATGTGTGATATACAATACATTATTTATACCGGTCAATCAGCATTCACTTAAAAATCTAGACTAGATTACTTTGCTGACGGGCATTTTATTAATTTTTATACTTTTGATAAATGCATTTATTAATCAAACCTTGTTTTTTTATTATAGTGTGTTTGTAACTGTTTTATAAAAGCAAGACACTCAAGGTTGTGCATTATGGCATTAATACATTTTCCCTGGTCTTGTCAAAAATGTAAAAATATCTTTGATGTCTGCATGTATTTTGCTTTCATAATATATTCTATTTTAATTTTAGGTCTAACGAATAATTTGTATATACTGTATAATCTGTATATACATACATGTGTCTCTCTCTCTCTCTAGAGAGAGAAAGAGAGAGAGAGAGAGTTCTTTATTTTTTGTAATTTTGATTTGGCAATACAAAATTATTTTTTTGTCATGCCAATAAAGCTTCTTTTCAGTTTTGAGTTGAGTTCAGTTTTCGTCTTTGTGGCTGCAGGGCAGGACATTCGATTAGTAATTTAATTATCAGGACCATGTTGCAATTTTGACAGATACAGGGTTTGCAGGTTCTGAAATACTGACCCCCAGCTGGACTGGCATTGATGACCAGGTCAGAAAACACGTCACATGGTACATTTCGATACAGCTTCATTCATGAAAGGGCGAGTATCCCTCATAAAGAAGCCATTCAGTGTGTGTTAATCACATCACACAGCTCTAACATTAGAGAACATACCAATCTACATGCACTCTACACTATACACACGTCATTATTGTTCTTTATTATGTTGTTTACATCATCACATGTTGATACAACACCTATACTAAACAGAACTAATGGAAGGAATCAGAACTCACAGGTTCTTCTTGTTTGGTTCTCTTCCTGCTGCTCGTTGGTCTTCCTCTTTTAGCCATGAGGTTGAATATGGTGGGAACAGCGTCGTCCTTTAATGCGATCTTTAAAGCGCTCTAAAAAAAATAAAAATAAAATAAAATAAAAACAGTACACAGTTCCACATTAGGCACCAGATTTAAACCTTTCAAGCATTTAATCATCTACACATTTAAACCTGGAGACCAGTGATGTTTTATTTATTCTAAACTCTCTCACCCCGTCTCTCACTGTCCCCGTTTCCTATTAATCATTAATTACAAGCTTTTAAAAAGGACCATGTGGGTCACAGGTGCATCAGAAGAGAGTATAGATTTCATCCTAGAGACTTTTATCTTGTAAACCTCTGTTAGATCCCAGCACAGCAGCTTAGGTCGGATGAGGTAAATCAGCATCAGTTCACTGCAGCATCCATTTAAAAACCAGCTTTACACTATGAGCCCAGGCATTCAGCAGAGGAGGCTCTGAACACACTCACCTCCTTGTAGATCATAGACGTCTCAAAATGTCTGGAGCACAGTTTAAAGTTCCTGTGTAAGTATTCAGCAGATTGATCCTGCAGGTCCAATCTGTGGCAGTTCGCCACCCACTGCTTACATCTGTGAACAGGGAGAAAAATTAATACAGCAACGTTCCATAAGAGAGGCATAAGCTTAAATATCTGGTGTTCAAACCAGGATTCAAGTTTATTTAAGCAATAAGACGTAAGAGGGCGTGCATCATTGTAAATAAAATCACTGGAGAGAGGCGTTATCACACCTCTTTCCCGTCATTTATTCAGAATAATGCCCAACTTCAAATGCCTTATTGCTTTTATAAAATGGTCACAAACACTTAAATGAAAAAAAAGGCATTTTTTGCATTAATGCATAAATTTTATGTAATTATTATATTATATTGTCCGTTTTTTAAAGTGAAAACTGATCGCCGAGTAACAGGATGCCCTAATGATCAAAAACTGCCATCTAGTTGCCAAATTACAAAACACAGTTTATAAGCTTGCTGCTGATCGTGAACCATCTGTTGCTGCCTACAGGATGATGGCACAGTGTAAAGGGACAGTGTTGGTTGGTCAATGATTCTCAGTCGAGCTGCACAACACCAACAACCATCTCCATCTTCATCCAGCACTGCAGCTCTGAGGATTAACCGGATAGAACCTGGATTTCTATTGGACTGCCAGTCCTGCAGGACGCCCTCGATGAACTTATATAGTTTTCCAATTGTTAAATACGGTTACCTGATCACTACACAATCGGTACATGGCTGTCCTAGACTATTGATGCTGCCTGGCCGCTCAAGGAGGATAAGTCCCCCACTGAGCCTTGGTCCTCACAAGGTATCTTTCTAAAATAACATAATAACAGAGTTTTTTCTTGCCACTGTCACTTCAGCTTGCTCCTTGGGGTTTTAGGCTTTTAACCAAAAAAAGGGGGGGAAGGGTGCAGCATTATATAGTGATCAGGTTTGATAATTCTACAGTGTAGCTGGTTTTCTTCATAACTACTGACTTGTGATGTTCTCATTCGTAAGTCGCTTTGGACAAACGCATCTGCAATATGACTAAATGTAAGTGTAGAACACTGTAAAGCTGCTTTGTGACAATGTCTTATTCTAAAAATTACTACACGAATAAACTATCAAACTTGAACTCAACAAACACAACACAACAAACACCCACCATGTCAATGTCGCTGCAGTACTAAGAACCATCAATAATCAACAGTTTAACAGTAAAGCTCAATGGTTAGGGTGTTGGGCTATCAATCTAAAGGTTGGCGGACCAAATTCCAGGTCCACAGAAGTTACCAGTGAGTCCTTGAACAAGGCCCTTAACCCTCATTGCTCCAGGGATGTTGTGATTAACCCTGTGTTCACCTGTACGTTGCTTTGGATAAAAGCGTCTGCTAAATGATCAAATGTAAATGTATAAAAGCATCTGCTAAAAGACTAATTGTAAATGTAAGGTGCTAGTGTGTCCACTCCAACTGCTGCTCCTACAATTTCTACCAGAGGATTGTTTGTTTTTTTATTATAGCAATCTATAGTATTTTATTATAGCAATCTGTTCCATGATAAGTATGCAAATAAAACCATATTATTAAAAAAATAAACCCTCTGCGTGGGTTTCCTCCGGGTTCTCCGGTTTCTTCCCACAGTCCAAAAACATGGAACTCTCCAAATTGCCCCATATAGAGTTTGTCTGTGTGGGTGAGTGTGTGCCCAGTGATAGATTGGCGTCCTGTACTGGGTGTATCTGCCCAGCACCCGAAACGTTCTCCCCTGGATGGGCATGGGAACCCCACCGCAACCGTAGTAGAGGATAAAGCGGAAGATAATGAATGAATGAATGAAGTCAATTGAATTCTCCAAAAAAATGGCGCAACAAGTTCTGTTGTTAAAAAAGGGGGGGCATGGGCAGAATCAAATTTTACAGTATAGTTGGTTTTCTTCATAACTTCTGACTTGTAATGTTCTCATTTGTAAGTCGCTTTGGATCAAAACATCTGCTAAATGACTAAATTTAAAATGTATGTAGTGTATAAAACATTTCGAATGTGTTTTTACAGTGGTAATTCATTTTACCCATAATTTGGTGATAAACCTCTTTAAGCTACAAAAAAAGCCAAGAGAACCATAATGCTCAATCAATAACTAACTATTCAGTACTCCATCACTCCCGTTTGAGGAGGTCATCTGCTGTTGCAGTAATAACGCTGTCAAAAGATCTGGACAGACAGTTCTGTTGTACATCAGATTGTTTTAAAATGATTTTTTTGTTCTGCACTTGCCGACAGACAGACAGACAGACAGACAGTTGAGCATCCTGTGGCAGGTCTTACCAGAGGGCGTGGAGGTGGCGCTCTGGGGATGAACGTAGCGAGTTTCCAAAGCGACTAAAGAGCAGCGCTTATTTAAAAATGGTGAAGTAAATACAAAGCTGCCATGTTGGCTCAGGCCTGACGATGGCGAGCGAGAACCTCCGCCTTCCTTTCACTCATCCCGCGAGTTACTGAGCCCAATTTAGCCCGTTATTCGGCTTTAAGCGGCCGTTCGGAACCCAATCGCTCCCCGGACTCGCGGTTCGGGTTCTTTCAGGTTCCCCGCGCTGAAGCCTGACGGAACCGCGGCGCCGCTTTCATTCAGTCGCTGCCGAGCGGCTGTGCTAAGCTGCTAACCGCGCGACCGCAAAACAAACCGAAACGAGCCAGCCAGTGCGCACGCGCTCGCGCGTGCCCGTCGCAACCCAGGGGCGCGTGCACGCTAGTTGATGGGCATTCCGGATCTTTTTAGAGAGCCGGTTCTTTTGGCTCGGCTCTTCATAAAGAGCTGGCTCTTTCGGCTCCCGAGTGGTTCCCTTGGCTTTTTTATCACCAAATTATGTGTCAAATTAATTACCACTGTAAAAACACATTCTAAATGTTTTATACATTACATACATTTTACATTTAGTCATTTAGCAGACGCTTTTATCCAAAGCGACTTACAAATGAGAACATTACAGGGTGAGAGTTAAGAAGAAAACCAACTATACTGTAAAATCATCAAAGCTGCGCCCCCCCCCCCCACCTTTTTTAAAAAATTTTTATACAACAGAACTTTATTTTTTAATAATATGGTTTTAGTTACGGGCGGCACGGTGGCTTAGTGGTTAGCACGTTCTCCTCTCAGCACTAGGGATTCCCGGTTCGAATCCCAATCTGGGTGGAGTTTCCATGTTCTCCCCGCGTCCACGTGTGGTTCCTCCGGGTTCTCCGGTTTCCTTACACAGTCCAAAAACATAAATCAAGTCAACTGAGTTCTTCATATTGCCCCATATAGAGTGTGTCTGTGTGAGTGAGTGTGTGCCCAGTGATGGATTGGCGCCCTGTCCTGGGTCTATCTGCCCAGCGCCTGAAACGTTCACCACTGGATGGGCATGGGAACTCCCCCCCCCCCCCCCCCCCCCCCAATAGAGGATAAAGCAGAAGATTATGGATGGATGGATGGATTTAGTTACATACTTATCATGGAACAGATTGCTACAAAAGTACAATAAACATAAAAGGATCCTCTGCATTGGATTATGCTGTAGAAATTGTAGGAGCAGCAGCAGCAGTTGGGGTAGACACACTAGCACCTGACATTTACATTTAGTGATTTAGCAGACGCTTTTATCCAATGCGACTTACAAATCAGCCACATGCTGTCTGTGCACTATTTATCACCTAGAATTTTGTTTTTCGGCACTTTCATCTACATTTTATTGCTATAATATAAATATATATATATATATATATATATATATATATATATATATATATATATATATATATATATATATATATATATATAAAATTTACACATTTATACAGTTATATATATATACACACATGTCTACTTGTTTTAAATTTTCATTTTTAATTTTAATCCTTTACGAATCACACTCATTTTGAAAATCACATAATTCTCATTTTTTTAACCTATGCTGCTATGTATATATTTATTTTTTATTTTATTTATTCATTTATTTATTTGTATACTTTATACCCATGTTTCTACAAATTTCAGTACCTCTTTTTATACATGCAAGCAAATGCAATGACATTTCGTTCTGCATACACCAAGTGTATAATTGAATGACAATAAAGGTTGTCTAAGTCTCTAAGAACACCACAAGTCAGTAGTTATGGAGAAAACCATCTATACTGTAGAATTATCAAACCTGATCATTATCTAATCCTGCACCCCCCCCCCCACCTTTTTTTTTTTTTTACACCACAAAGTGTTTGTTAAAAAGATCCGTCTTAAGTATTTTTTTTTTAAATGCTAGGTGACTAACTTCATTAGGTTCTCTTGCTCTTCTTTTATCTTCTAATTGAATTGATAAATAGTTTAAATATGTCTGCAGGTTGTTTGTGGAGCCAGCTCGATATGAAATTTTAATTTTGCACAGTCTACACGCTGCCTTTGAACTGTCCATTACATTAAAATGTGTTCAAACTTTACCACGCTTTAGGTCACGCATTTTCTTCACCTAGCCAGCTATTTATTTCTCTATTTATTGTGCAAACTTCTCTCGCTCTCATGTGTAATGGTGACTTATAATGTTCTCATTTGTCATAAAATTTGGATTAAAGTGTCTGCTAAATGACAATGTAAATGTAATGTGTGTACAACAACTACAGACTCTGACATCATCGGCTCCCAAAAAATGACTCCCAATCAAGAACCAGCTCTCCTCCGACTCGAATAAAAACCTACTCAATTATATGCAATGACATAATCGAGTAGTTTATTCTAATTTTCATGTTGTATACACTGTGCTCTTTTTTAATTGCACTTTTCTTCTTACTTCTTTTAATAGATACATTAGATGTATCTATAACTTTTCCCAATTACTGTCACTTCTGCTGCTGAGAAATATGAATTTCACACATTGTGGGACAAATAATGGATTATCTATCTTATCAAGAACCGGTTCTCCTCGTTCACTTTAAAGAGCCGACTATTAGAGCCGGGTCGTTCACGATCGAGCCATCACTCGAATGCAAAACTACTCAATTATATGCAATGTACATAATTGATTAGTTTTTTTATTATATATTTTATTTTGTATACACTGAGCTCTATTTTTATTAATTTTTTTCTTTTTAAAGTACTTCTTGTAATAGATACATTAGATGTATACTTTTCCCAATTACTGTCACTTCTGCTGCTGAGAAATGTGAGTTTTCAACATTTCAACAAATAATAACGGATTCTATTATATTTTATTTTGTATACACTGAGCTCTATTTTTTTTAAAGTACTGCTTGTAATAGATACATTAGATGTCACTTCTGCTTCTGAGAAATGTGAATTTCCCACATTGTGGGACCAATAAAGGATTATCTTATCAAGTACCGGTTCTCCTCGTTCACTGTAAAGAGCAGACTATTAGAACCGGAATGTATATAATTAAGAACTGTTTTTATCCTAATTTATTTTCCTGCTGTACATACTGAGCTCTATTTATATTGCATTTTTTAAAGTACTTTTTGTAATAGATACATTAATCAAATCAGGTTTATTGGTCACATGCGTAGATATACATGGTACAGCCAGCAGTGAAATTCTTACCCGACATCTCCACAGAAAGTTAAAATAGAATATAGAATAAAAATAAAAACAAAATAAAAATTCAATAAAATCTAAAATAAAAAGTATCTGCCCAGCACCCGAAACTTTCTCCCCTGGATGGGCATGGGGTAGTATAGGTTTGTTCTGTTAATAGAATTAATATTATTAATTTAGTTAATATCAAGGGGGGCACGGTGGCTTAGTGGTTAGCCTGTTCTCCTCTCAGCACTAGGGATTCCCGGTTTGAATCCCAATCTGGATGGAGTTTCCATGTTCTCCCCGTGTCCACGTGGGGTTCCTCCGGGTTCTCCGGTTTCCTCCCACAGTCTAAAAACATGGATCAAGTCAATTGAATTCTCCAAAATTGCCCCATATAGTGTGTGTGCCCAGCAATGGATTGGCACCCTGCCCAGCGCCCGAAACATCCTCCCCCCTCCGCGACCCTAATATAGGATAAAGCGAAAGATAATGGATGGATGGATAAAATAAAATATGTATTTACATGGTTTTCCCAATTTTTTCCCCCAAATTACTGTCACTTCTGCTGCTGAGAAATATGAAATCCCCTCCATTGTGGGGCAAATAATGGATTATCTTATCAAGAACCGGTTCTCCTCGTTCACTTTAAAGAGCCGACTCTTAGAGCCGGATCGTTCGCGACCGACTCATCACTAGTGCACGCGCGTCCAGGTGATTATAAAGCGGCGGGCACGAGGATTACGTGCTGTGGTGAGCTGTGGTGCGCGTGCACTGACCGCTCGGGGTCCAGGGGGAACCTGAAGAAGGAGAGTCGGCTCCGGGCGGAGCTCTGCTTGCACTCCGGCGCGGCGCAGCAGTCCGGCATTTTCCTCCCGAGTCCGCGCTCATGAATCACGCGAGCACGCGCGCTGCCGCATGGGCCGCTCTCTGCCGCTCGCGCGCGCCCCCGCACGAGCGCTCCGCATCACCGGCGCCGACGCGACGCTCCGAGTCCACGGTCCGAATCCACGCCGCGACCCACGAGCTCCGAGGGACGGGTTCCGTGGAGAGCCACTCGAGGCGAAAGCGAAGCGGAAGAGACGCCACCGCTAAACGGAAACGCGCAGCGACATCTACCTGCGACTCCCAAGACCACGCGCCACGCGGGGCAAATAGCCCCGCCCAGGGCAAGCAGCGAGCGAGTACGATTGAACCTCAATAAAGCTGGGGGGTCAAAGTCAATTGCACCAGGGGCAGAAACTCAAAACACACTTAAGGTCATGAGCCGAACAGGATAAACATTTATTTAACGCACTGAAATTAAATGGTCTCTGAACATGAATAGGAATAAAAATGTCCATCCATCCATTATCTCCCGCTTTATCCTCTATTAGGGTCGCGGTGGGGTTCCCCATGCCCATCCGGAGGAGAACGTCTCGGACGCCGGGCAGATATACCCAGGACAGGGCGCCAATCTATCGCAGGGCACACACACACAAACACACACACACTCTGTATGGGGCAATTTGGAGAACTCAATTGACTTGATCCATGTTTTTAAACTGTGCAAGAAAACCGGAGAACCCGGAGGAAACCCACACGATTGAACCTCAATAAAGCAGGAGGTCAAAATCAATTGCACCAGGGGCCGAAACTCAAAGCACACTTGAGGTCACGAGCGGAACAGGATAAACATTTATTTAACGCTTTATCCTCTGTTAGGGTCGCGAGGGAGGGCAGTACGGTGGCTTATTAGTTAGCATGTTCTCCTCTCAGCGCTAAGGATATCTGGTTCAACTCCCAATCTGGGTGGAGTTTCCATGTTCTCCCCGTGTCTGCATGGGTTTCCTCCAGGTTCTCCGGTTTCTTCTCACAGTCAAAAACATGGATCAAGTCAATCGAGTTCTCCAAATTGCCCCATATAGAGTGTGTCTGTGTGAGTGTGTGCCCAGTGATAGATTGGCGTCCTGTACTGGGTCTATCTGCCCAGCACCCGAAACGTTCTCCCCTGGATGGGCATGGGGAACCCCACCGCAACCCTAGTAGAGGATAAAGCAGAAGATAATGGATGGATGGAGGGTCGCAGGGGTTCCCCCCCCCCCCGTGACCCTAATATAGGATCACGGAAGATAATGAATGAATGACTGAAGTCAATTAAATTCTCCAAAAATTGCCTAATATAGAGTGTGTCTGTGTGAGTGATTGTGTGCCCAGCGATGGATTGGCAGCCTGTCCTGGGTCTATCTGCCCAGCTGCCAAATGTTCTCCCCAGGAGCACCCCCCCCCTCTGACCCTACTAAAGGATAAAGCGGAAGATGATGGATGGAACATGGTCCAAAATACCCTATCACTGGGCCAATGATAACAATAATAACAGATCAATGTAAAATGATCTTACAGGTCAGATATAATTGTATTAGGGGCTGAATATGACCCACAGGTCTTGAGTTTGACACCTATGCAATAAAGTGTTTGTGGAAAGACAGCACCTTTTAAAGAAACTGTATGTTGTCAGTATTCATTGTATAGTAGATAAGTTCCACTGTTATCATGGTTCCACTTTGTAGTTCTAAATTTACATTCTGTAGTAATTGTGTTAGTTTGTAATCTGTTTACACCTTTACTCTGTTTTCTGATGATTACCCTTCCCCCCCCACAGAGTAGGTATTATTAAGGTGGTGGATGATTCTCAGTACTGCAGTGACACTCATGTGGCGGTGGTGTTAGTGTGTGTTGTGCTGGTACCAGTGGATTAGACACAGCAGTGATGCTGGAGTTGAACCCTGTATCCTCTCACTGTAAACTCCATTAGACACATCCACCTTGTAGATATAGAATCAGATACAGCGGGGCAAATCAGTGTGATGGCAAACGCTTACGATTTAAACTTAATGAAGTGTTTCTGGAAATGCAAAACCTTTTAATGGGCAGCTCGTTATGTGTGTCTCCAATTTGCACAACAAACATGGAGGAGTTTAAGTGTATTTGTTAATTTAGTCCTCAAAGTCTTGGTACAGTTGTATAGTCCAGTGATGACATGCTGGAGGTTACACAAAGTTCTGCCACCGAACATTATAATTATTTATAAGAATTGGCCAACGTAATAATCAGTCTATAAGATGAAATAAAGTTTGCATTCTGCTTTATTTATCGATATTGCACTGAGTGGTGTGAGATATAACAGCCAACCTCGAGACACTGTGATATGTTTATAACTGTATAATTTCAAAATAGGATTCTGTTCAGGGCGGCACGGTGGCTTAGTGGTTAGCATGTTCTCCTCTCAGCACTAGGGATTCCCGGTTCGAATCCCAATCTGGGTGGAGTTTCCATGTTCTCCCTGTTTCCGCGTGGGTTTCCTCCAGGTTCTCCGGTTTCCAAAAAAACATGGATCAAGTCAATTGAGTTCTCCAAATTGCCCCATATAGAGTGTGTTTGTGTGCGTGTCTGTGTGAGTGTGTGCCCAGTGATAGATTGGCGCCCTGTCCTGGGTCTATCTGCCCAGCGCCCGAAACGTTCTCCCCTGGATGGGCATGGGGAACCCCACCGCGACCCTAATAGAGGATAAAGCGGAAGATAATGAATGAATGATTCTGTTCAGATGTTATGTCATAATGTTGATTCTGCAGATTTAATTAATTAATGTATTTTATTAATGAAATTAGCTATAACATATTTGATGATTTATAAAAGACACAAACTTGAAGAGTCACTCTGAAAGTCACACTTTTTATTTACTGACCTAAAAGCTGAAAAAGAATCTCAATGATGGGAACTCTGATTTGGTTTAAGGAATGAGCTGGACGCATTTCGTACACAGATTAAACAGAAGACGTGAGACAAAAAAAATACAAATACACAACTGAGAAGCCAGGAATCCGCACAAAAACACAGGCAATGTCTTGTCTTAAAGGTTGGGGGTTCAAATACCAGGTCCACTGAAGTTACCAATGTGGGCTTTTGAGAAAGACCCTTAACCCTCATTGCTCACCTTGTAAGTCACTTTGGATAAAAGCCTCTGCTAAATGACCAAATGTTGTACTGTATTGTTGTCCAGTGGCCAGCAGGTCTGAATCAGGTTCACACCAACATGTGCTGGTACCAGGGTCAAATCAAGAAACCATCCATCATTTTGTCAAATAATTTCGCAGAGAATCTGAACGTGCACCATAACTTGTTTATGGTTTATAATTATGTCTTAAATTCGTCTCAGTGAATTGTAATCTGTTCGGTGGGCTGATTGGATTATGCCACACCCATTACAGTTAGCATGGCAACACTACAACCTGTTTTAGCACCTACTTATCATCATACATCACAACTTAGATGTAGTACAAGCAGCCATGTAACTGGCAGTAAGGCTACTTTAATTGGGTGTCGGGCACTATGCAGTCACTTCACTTCATGTATCGTTACAGTAGAATTAATTATGATACTGCGTATGACTTCATTTTGACGTAAGAGTTCGATCTCTAAAGGGGTGGAGCTTTGTGGCATAATCACACATAACACATCCATAATGCAAAAAAAACTTGAGGTGGGAAAAAACAGACCCATTCCAAAAAATTTGAATATCATGGAAAAGTTGATTCATTTCCCTAATTCCATTCAAAAAGGTAAATATTTTTCCATCCATTTATTATCTTCTGCTTTATCCTCTATTGGGGTCGCGAGGGGGTTCCCCATGCCCATCCAGGAGAGAACATTTTGGGCGCTGGGCAGATACACCCAGGACAGGGCGCCAATCTATTACTGGGCACACAGACACACTCTATATGGGGTAATATCGAGAATTCAATTGACTTGATTCATGTTTTTGGACTGTGGGAGGAAACCGGTGAACCCAGAGGAAACCCACGTGGACACGGGAACAACATGGAAACTCCACCCAGATTGGGATTCGAACCAGGAATCCCTAGGGCTGAGAGTAGAATATGCTAATCACTAAGCCACCGTGCCACCCCAATAAATATTTTTAATGATTGCAAATTTAATAAGTTGTTTATTTACATATAATTTGGGCTTCTAGCTCATAGAACCCACAAAAACAGGATTAGAAAAAATGAGAACATTGGAAAAATCAGCCTAAATTTTGCAGTGCATGAATGTTTTAAACCAAGTGGTACACACTAATCATCTTCTAAACAGTAAAGGTGAGGAACAGAATCCATACTTCTCGAGGTCCAGTGTGAAATCTGCAGTCAGTCACACTTTGGGGTGCAATATCCAGTGCATGTTGGTGAACTCTGCTTTCTTAAATCCAAGGTCACTGCAACAGTCTACCAGAATGTTTTAGAGAACTTCATGATTCCTTCTGCTGAGGATCTGTATGGCGATACAGAGTTCATCTTCCAGCAGGACCTGACCCCTGCCACCAGAAGCACCAAAACCCAGTTTGATGCCCATGCCATCACAGCACTTGTCTGGATGGCCGACTCACCGGACCCAAACCCGATTAAGACTCTATGGGGCATTCTGAGGAAAATAAGGGGTACAAAACAAAAAAAATAAAAGCAGACAGCAAGCATCAAGGAAATCTGGGCTTCCATAACTCCCAGGCAATGTCACAGGCTGATTGCCTCAATGCCAGGTCACATCGAGGTAGTTGATTAAAGCAAAGGGATTTCTAATCAAATATTGATATCACTTTGAAAAGTAGCATACTTTGATTAAATGTGATCCTAATTTTTTTTCTCTGCTAAAACCAATTTTTTGTGAGTTCTTGATTTTTTGAATTCCTGTTTTCATGGGTTTTATGAGCTGGAAGCCCAAATTATGTAAAATAAAACTTATAAATACTTAATTATTTAAAGTTGTTGGCCCTGAATCTATAATCTATGAAAGAATTATGGAAAAGAAAAGAAAAACTTTTCCATTATATTCAATTTTTTTGCAAAGGGTCTATATGTATATATTTTGACGTGAATTGCAGACCCTCTACTAGAATAACATCTGTGATCAGGACTACGCCATTAGCCTCGAGTCCAAAGCCCCACATGAACAGACAGCCATGCTAGAAACGCTAAGATTGTAACGCTGACTGAATCAAAGGTGGGCGATATAAACTAAACAGGTCAGGTGACCGGTTACCACACATATGAGTTTTTTTAATTAAAAAATTTACAGTTTTTGGCATCATGAGGAAAGAAAAACATGTTTTAAGGACATTTTATATCAACAATAAACATGTTTTTAACATGAAAGAATGATTAAGGAATTTTCTAATAATAAAAAGCAGGTAATCCATATAGTATTCAAAGGGGTGGAGCCAACAGGATTTGTACATAGTGGGAGTAGAACATTTTTTTTTTTTTTACAGTACAGAAAAACACGGTGAAGTCTGTCTGTGGTGTCTGACGGAACTCATGAAGCGGGAACCTCCATCTGCTCGTTCTCAGGGTACGCACTGAGATACGCCTCCACCATGGAGTCCAGCTCTACCCTGAATGTACAGTTAATGTTAAACAGAGCCAGGATTTTGTCTCTGTGCCTGGGGAGGGTGTCCCGAAGATATACAGCCAACCTCTGCCGAGCGGTACCACCCTCCTGGGGCCCAAGCTCCAGGACAGGGAGACAGTGCAGGACTTTAAGCAGGGCACATACGTTTGGGAAGAACTTGACGTCGGACAGCTGAAGGGTCTCGTAAATGGTGGTGGGCAGCGTGACGTTCTTGGTGCCGTGCTTCCATTTGATCTTCCAGCAGTTCAGCTCGGTGGGGAGCGTCTCGGGATTGGGTAGGTCGTCCTTGTACGCGTCGGCGGTGTTCTCCTCTGTGTTGTACTTCAGCTGCGCCATGATGGCTGGTACCAGTGAAAGTGACTTGAGGGCGTTCAGGTGGTTTTCGGAGAAGACATCCGAGATCTCCTTAATGACATGGGTGACGACCGGGAACGTCACGTGGAGTTTGTAATAGGTCTCGGCTTGGATCTCCTCCCCTGCGTCGGGCCGCTGCTTGCGGAAAAACAGGCGTGGGATCTTGACCGGGATCTCCAGAGCCGCAGCGAGGTTCACGGCCTCCTCGAACCAGAATTCGTGGTAGACTTCAATGTTCTCCAGAACCTCGTTCAGAGAATGGAGGACGGCAGAGAGGCTGGTGGCGGCAAAGAACACGTCGCTGGTCTGCCCCTGTAGATTCTTCCCGAAGGCGCGTGAGAAGGACAGGGTGTTCTTTAGGACAATAAGCGACATGACGAACTCAAAGTCAGCGAGTCCCTCAGAGATCACGAAGGCCTCGTGGGCCACCTGGTCACTCCATTTCATCTCTTCGTTGTCATGAACACAATCCATACAGAGGAGAAGAGCCTCAAGAAGGTCCACCGCCAGCTCAAAGGCGTCATGTTGCTCTGTCCAGGCTCCACGACTCGCCGTCTTGAGGGCACTCGCTTTCTCCTCGTTACCCTGGTAGAAGATAGAGATGGCACTCTCCAGTTGCTCCAGCAGTGCCACAGACCCGCTAAAGAATGACTCCACCTTCTTTAGGGTGGACATCACAAGGTGGATGCTCGTCAGGTTCATGCTGCTAGCCACGCTGATGTTAAGGGCGTGTCCAGCGCTCGGGGTGAGTACCGCCAGTGGGTACATTTCCACAATCTTCAACGCCACAGCTCGGAACTTTGAGGCGTAGACACCAGAACAGAAGTAGGCCTGACCCCGACAGTTCTCCATACTCAGTTCAAACTTCTTGCTGATGGAATCGCACAGACGCTCCACCACGATATCCACGTCACCGTCGAACTCCAAGAAGCCCAAAAACTCCTCCCGTAGCAGGTTGGTCTGGTCCACGAACCTTATAAACGTGGGTATGTGGTTCTCGTCGCCAATCTCTACCACATTTTCCATGGCCAGTGAAAAGAAACGTGCCTCCTTGACCTCGGCGAGCAGCTCCACACGTGCACACTTCTCGCTTACCTCCAGGATGCGCTCCAGCGTCGTGGACGAGCAGTACTCGCCGACGGCGGAAGACTCGAACTTCCTGCGCAGGACGCAGTCTCCAGCGTTGATGCGGCACTCCAGCAGGGCCTGGAGGTTGTTGGGGGTGATGGCCTTGTTTGTTTGTTCCTGCTCACTGTGCCCCTGCAGAGGGATGTTCTGCCTACCCATCATCATCAGCACGTCAAACAGAGAGCGCAGATAGTCCCGATGCTCCCGCTCCTCATCCACCATCTCAGGTTCTGCAGGGGTCGGCTGGCCATTGGTGCTCTCAGTAGCTAGTTCTTTCCCCCCGGTTTCCTCCACTAAATAAAAACAGAAACAGCTATTCTTATTTAAATGAATTTGGATTTATATTAGCACAAACGTCAGTCTCATCACCAGTATTGGCATAACAGCATGACTTAGGAACCTTCCTAGGAAATTGCCACATTTGCAGCTGCTATATATATATATATATATATATATATATATATATATATATATATATATATATACAGTGGGTTGCAAAAGTATTCATACCCCTTGAACTTTTCCATATTTTGTCACATTACAACCACAAACATAAATATATTTCACTGGAATTTAATGTGAAAGACCAACACAAAGTGGTATACAATTGTGAAGTGGAATGAAAGTTATACATGAATCAACAATTTTTTTACAAATAAAAAACTGAAA
>JAFMOD010000147.1:146469-165608 GCA_019802435.1 Corydoras maculifer
GTGGCACGGTGGCTTAGTGGTTAGCACGTTCTCCTCTCAGTGCTAGGGATTCCCGGTTCGAGTTTCCATGTTCTCCCCACGTCTGTGTGGGTTTCCTCCGGGTTCTCCGGTTTCCTCCCACAGTCCAAAAACATGGATCAAGTCAATTGAATTCTCAAAATTGCCCCATATAGTGTGTCTGTGTGAGTGAGTGTGTGCCCAGCGATGGATTGGCACCCTGTCCTGGGTCTATCTGCCCAGCGCCCGAGACGTTCTCCCCTGGATGGGCATGGGGAAGCCCCCCGCGACCCTAATAGAGGATAAAGCGGGAGATAATGAATGAATATATATATATATATATATATATATATATATACACACACACACACACACATACATACAAATACATATATACACACACACACATACGTCTCATCTCTAAAATTTTTTTAGTTCAAATCAGTCCATTATGACAGGATTTTTATTTTACGAATCTCATAATAAGCTGCTTACAGAAAACATGAACAAAACAAAGCCATAAACTCAAAACACATCATCCAGCAGCATCACAGGTCCCCACACTCTGCAGTCATTAAACTAGTACTAAGGAGCTGCAAGAAACAAGTCTACCATAAAGAACTGACCTTTTTGTAGTTTGGCTGGTGGTGCATCTTCCTCTACCTGCTGTAAATAAAACACACATTAAAATCCATTCCTTAGGTGGAGTAGTGCACTTAAAGATAGCAGATTTTTCTATAATCTATAAAGATTTTTTTTACCCAGGTCCCTGTTTTTAAAATGGTTTGGCAACATAGATTTAGCACCTGAAACCACAGCTGACAGAAACAGTGATGAAGGTGATTTAATTTAATTAAGCTTAAAAATAGGGCGGCACTGGTTTAGTAGTTAGCACATTCTCCTCTCAGCACTGGGGATCCAGGTTCAAATCCCAATCTGGATTGAGTTTTCATTTTCTCTCTGTGTCCGTGTGAGTTTCCGCTGGGTTCGCTGGTTGCCTCCCACAGTCCAAAAACATGGATTCAAGAGTAACTGAATGCTATAAATTGCCCCATATAGTGTGTTACTCAGTGTAAGTGAGTGTGCCCAGAAAAAGATTGGCGCCCTGTCTTGGGTGTATCTGCCCACTGCCCAAAACTTTCTCCCCTGGATGGGCATGGGCACTTATAATTATCACATTCAGACAAAAATATAAAAAAATAAACACTAACTTTAAATCAATTAAGCGTACCCAGTGATTAAACTTCCATGTTTCAATGCAATTTTTATAAAGAAACATGTGGAATATCTGTAAAACTGATCAAGATCATCAAACAGATACACCTTATGTTTGTGATCTGAATGAGACGCGACACCTCAGACTGTGAGTAGATTGCAGTACTATGTTGATGCGTGTATGAGGTTATTGGCGTGGAGCAGGAATAACATTTACAGCTTCGGAAAGCTTCATAGATTCAGTCCTACAATTTTAAAACAATTTGTCTATAAATGCTTCTAAAAGAGAATTAATAAATAGTGTGTACTCTGAGACAGGGAACCTGGTCAGGACACAAAATCAGGACAAAACTTCAAACCTTGTTGTTTGATTTCTTGCAAGTTGGATGGTCGAAGATGGTCGGTATGGCAGAATCTTTCAACACCGTCCTGAAAGGGCTCTGATGAGGAAACGCCAACATTCACACATTTAACAATGTTGACAGACACAAACAAATGAAGTACAAACTTGCAATTAACTAAAGTGAATAACGGACCAATAATATACTTTATTTAGTTTTTTTTTTTTCACTAATTTGTCAGGTTAAACAATCTTCAATATAACATGCAAGGAAAATAAAAAATAGAAGATTTAGGCTTGTGCTACAATTTCAATTCATGTTAGTGTGAAAATAAACACTAATCACGAGCATTTAGTCCAGGTTTAGTTTATCATAGTTAAATTAATAGTATTTAACTGACAACACACCCATTGCTAAGGCCCAAAACATTCTCTCTCGCTATTTTTTTAGAGTATATAAGTTACTAAGGTTAAGACACACCTGAACCTGGTGCACAGAGCAGTAAACAGTTGAGATTGGGGTGGCAGACAGAAGCCACCGTACTGTGGGACACCTTAATTTCTCCTTTTAATGTAAATAACTGACCACGGAACACAATCTGTACATAGCTGTCCTACACTGTTGATGCTGTCCGGCTGCTCAAGAAGGACGAGTCCCCCACTGAGACTTGGTCCTCCCAAGGTTACTTCCTTAAAATTATAACATAACAGGGAGTGTTTTCTTGCCACTGTCGCTTCGGCTTGCTCTTTGGAGGTTTAAAGATTTATAACACTGTAAAGCTGGTTTGTTACAATATAGTATGTAAAAAGCAATAAATAAATCAATTACTTGAACGTGAATAAAAAGAATGGTTTCTAAAGCTTCAGAAAAGCCATCACCTATGACTATAGATGCTGCGGCTGCATTGTGTCCGGTTAACACTCACCGTTTTTAGGATGAGGTCAGGCTCGAAGTGTCTCGCACACAATCTGTGGTACTTGTTCAGATGTTCTGGGGTTTTGTCTTTCAGATCTGAGCGGCTGCAATTTTCCACCCACTTTTTACATCTGAAAAAATAACAAAAAAAAAAAAAAAAAGAAGAAAATGACATTTCTGCATCAAGAACAACCAACTCGCAAATAGCTGCATCTTAAAAGATTTTATTTACGTGACTTTATTTACGTGAACAAAAATATAAGGACAAATAATAGCAGTTGATGTGTCTATGATGTATGATTTAAGTGTATTTATCCATCAAACCATTATCTTCCACTTTATCCTCTTCTAGGGTTGGGGGCAGGGGGGAGGGTTCCCTATGGCCATCAAGGGGTGAGTGTCTCAGGCACTGGGCAGAAACACCCAGCGATAGACAGGGCGCCAATCAATCGCTGGACACACACTCACACAGACACTCTATAGGGGGCAAATTGGAAAATTATTTTGACCTTGATCCATGTTTTTGGACTGTGGGAGGAAACCGGAGAACCCGGAGGAAACCCACGCGGACACGGGGAGAACATGGAAACTCCACCCAGATTGGGATTCGAACCTGGAATCCCCAGCACTGAGCGGTGAACGTTCTAAACACGTGTATTTATGTATATACATATTACATGAAGACGTCGAGACCCAGGTCAACAAAAAGTCCTTGTTAAGCCACGATACGGTCCCAGCCCACATACTTCCATACTTAGTACGCGAACTAGTACACCATCAATGGTGACATACTAATTCAGCTCGGGAGCTTGATGGAAGCATAAAGAACAGCGAGAAATGCAAACATGTCGTACTTTCACGACATTTTCACGGATGTAGAAACGCGCTAAACGTGGTGGCTGAGCCGAAAACAAGCTTTAAACGTTGTTTTTGGGTTTATTAAATGTTTCCTTACCTCTCCGGATCCCGCGGAAACCTGAAGAACGCCAGCACCGAGTGCGAGCTCATGCGGGAACAATGCAGCGCCGCGCAGAAATTGGGCATGATGTCTGAAGACGCGAACGAGCGATTTAAACTTTTGAAACACAGTTTTGATACTTAATTGAACCCAATTGGGCAGATTACCCGGCACTCTAGTGCTTTGTGTGGCCTGGAGGAGTCAACATGTCGAATTCGCCCCGCTCCCACAAAGCTTTGCGCCTTAACCGGGCAGAGCGGGTTTTTTTAACCAATCAGACGCGGAGCTATTTTTAAAACTGGTGCAAACCTATTTTAAAAATACGTTAGGCTGATTTTAAAACGCTAAATTGTTTATATGTGCCGTTAACACACAGCATAGATCGCTTCCTATTAAATAACATTTTGCCATATGTTGTTTTCACCATGTTGTAGTCCTATCGTGGTCACTGGAACTACATTTCCCAAACAACTACAAATAACGGTCGTTGACTATCGAGTAAACACATGTTATCATTATTATTATATATTTTTTTTTTTTCATTTTTGGCCATTACTATATTTCATTATGACTTTTATATTATACAGGTTTTAATCGTGGGATGGTTATTTTAATTTTAAAATGTGAACACATGGTGGCTTAGTGGTTAGCACGTTCTCCTCTCAGCACTAGGGATTCCCTGTTCGAATCCCCATCTGGGTGGAGTTTCCATGTTCTCCCCGTGTCTGTGTGGGTTTCTTCCGGGTTCTCCGGTTTCCTCCCACAGTCCAAAAATATGGATCAAGTCAATTGAGTTCTCCAAATTGCCCCATATAGAGTGTGTGTGTGTAAGTGACTGTGTGCCCAGCGATAGATTGGCGCCCTGAACGTCAGTCTCATCACCAGTATTGGCATCACAGCATGACTTAGGAACCTTCTAAAAAAACTTTTATTCAGTAGTTGGTTGTTTTATTGCCACATTTATTGCCACAGCTGATATATATATATATATAGGTGGCATGGTGGCTTAGTGGTTAGCACGTTCTCCTCTCAGCGCTAGGGATTCCCGGTTCGAGTTTCCATGTTCTCCCCGTGTCTGCGTGGGTTTCCTCCGGGTTCTCCGGTTTCCTTCCACAGTCTAAAAACATGGATCAAGTCAATTGAGTTCTCCAAATTGCCCCATATAGAGTGTGTGTGTGTGAGTGAGTGTGTGCCCAGCGATAGATTGGCACCCTGACCTGGGTGTATCTGCCCAGTGCCCGAAACGTTCTCCCCTTGATGGGCATGGGGAACCCCACCGCGACCCCAGTATAGGATAAAGCGGAAGATAATGAATGAGTGAATGAACACATGAGGAATATCAGTGTGTTTAAAAAGAATTTACAGTACAGTGGGGAGGGTGGCACGGTGGCTTAGTGGTTGACATGTTCGCCTCTCAGCACTGGGGACTCCAGGTTCAATTACCAATCTGGATGGAGTTTCTATGTTCTCCCCCTGTTCAGTGGCTTTTCTCCTACAGTCCCAAAAAATATGGATTCAAGGTAATGCTCTAAATTGCCCCACATTGTGTGTGATGAGTGTTCCCAGCGATAGATTGGCACACTGTCCTGGGTGTATCTGCCCATTCCCTAAACGTTTTCCTCTGGATGATGGGCATGGGACCCCCACCCCACCACAACACTAGCAGAGTATTAAGCAGAAGATAATGAATAAATAAATACAGTGGAAAATTATAATTTATTAACAAGAAATTCAGGCTTATAATGATGTAACAGATTAGAGATGCTGAAACAATAACAGGAGACACACAGTTGGAGAAAAACTGGAAAAATATAATTAATT
The DNA here is from genome assembly GCA_019802435.1 of Corydoras maculifer. Taxonomy (NCBI): domain Eukaryota; kingdom Metazoa; phylum Chordata; class Actinopteri; order Siluriformes; family Callichthyidae; genus Corydoras; species Corydoras maculifer. The sequence continues at coordinate 151,717 of JAFMOD010000147.1, forward strand.
TATAATTCTTTCATTAATGTGGTTAAAGTACCGACACAACAGCAACTGCTGTTAAACATGGGAGCAGCTTTCGTTCCCAACTTATGTCACAACTCAGCAGAACAGTTATATTTTCATTAGTAATTATTGATATCAAGCCATAGATTTTTTATGTTTTGAAAAAAGCAACACCTGTGTAAATCTATCTAAGGTGATCTCAGTGTTACTTAAAAAAAATTACACCATATTAAGCATACACTTTATGGATTATTGCTAGCACATGTGTAGATCTTCCACAGGTGGATGCACATCACTGTGTAACTAAAATATTTTTGTTCGGCTATATTTGTTCTTAAAGTAACCTTAGTACTGACAGGTTCCTATGAAACAAACTGTGAAAAATAACATAATTTAAAGTTAATTTAAACTTGTAACAAAACAGGGGTCAAGAACTTATTTTATCAAAAGTGTAATATATACACAATTTAGTGTTTAGTGTACATTATCTGGAGCGTTTCTACAGATAACATTCAAAATTCGGATCTTATTGGACACGTGGGAGACTCGTGCTGAGCTCTGAGCTTCAGGTGTCTGAGGGATTTTCTCAGGACGTTTACGGCGACCTCTAGTGGTTGTGTAATATAAGAATCAAAGGGAGATATTTAGTTTTTTGCAGTCATTAGCCAGACAGCATTACCACACAGAACAAATCCTCTCCCATATATTAATAACGATTACATCTCTTCTGCCACCTTAATGTTAAACATTCAGATATTAAAGCACATACATAAGCAGCTCAAAGGTTGAGCCTTTGTCCAAACTATGTGGATACAGACACTAATTTAGCAAGTAACCAAATTAGGGGCCTTAGTTTGTTTATCCCTGAATGATCAGGAGGCTCGTCCACATAGTTCTGATGGTACATCGTGTGTAAGAGTCGTTAGTCCCTTTGCTCAGGCAGATGTGGGAGTAGCGCAGGATTTTTTCGGTAGATGTAAGCGTTGGAGTCGGCGGCGTCCAGCAGCTCGAGCTCGGCGAGCGACCCCACACAGGGGTCATGATCGTTCAGCATCTCCGGCAGACGGGACGAGTTGCGTTGGATTCGCGAGGAGCGGCGCACCGGCGTCAGGAACTTCAGCTCTTTAATGCCGCTTTTACACCGTGAGCCTGGTGTGGCTGGTGCCAACTCTCCATCGATCTTCATTCTTACACTGAGATCAAAGAAAAACGTTTAGACATACTGTACATCTTAATAATAAAGCATATCCCAGCACTAATAGAACAGAATGCTATAAAAAAAAAGCTACATATACAACAATTCACCTAACTGCAAGTCTACAGGACACCCACACAGAGAACATACAAAACCCCACACAGAAAACACAGCCCATCCTGTCTGAGAAGTGAACTTGAGTCAAAACTGCTTAAATGTAATTACGGATAAAAATAAAACAGAATTTTACCTTTGCAGGAACGGAGTGGTTTTGATGCTGTACCTCACAACACAGGCATCTGTAACATCTGCAGGTCCAGAGACCTTCATCTCCTCGTCTTCCTCAACTCTTACATGCTTATTCTCTTTAATCTGCTGTTTTATCTCATTGTCATGATCAGTTTTCTTCTCATGTTTCTGGACAGAATCCATGTCTTCTTGCTTGATGTTCCGATCTTGTTCTTTCAGGACACCAGATTCTTTAGCATCTCTTTCTTCCACCTTCAGATCTATGATGATTTCAGCTTCACCACTTCCATCTGCTTGAAGAATAAAACCTCTCATTCTCATCTAATAGACTCTCTCTTGACACTCAAACACACCATTACTTTTATTGTAATCATGAATATATGATGGTGGCTTAGTGGTTAGCACGTTCGCCTCTCTATGGATTCCCAGTTCGAATACCCGTCTGGGTGGAGTTTCCATGTTCTCCCCGTGTCCGCGTGGGTTTACTCTGGGTTCTCCGGTTTCCTCCCACAGTCCAAAAACATGGATCAAGTCAATTGAGTTCTCCAAATTGCCCCACATAGAGTGTGTACGTGTCTGTGTGAGTGAATGTGCCCAGCGATAGATTGGCGCCCTGTCCTGGGTGTAACTGCCCAGCGCCCGAGACGTTCTCCCCTGGATGGGCATGGGGAACCCACCCGCGACCCTAATATAGGACAAAGTGGAAGATAAAGGATGGATGGATGTATATATATATATATATAAGTTCAGAAACAAAGTGCTGAAAACAGAACAGCAATGGAACTCACTGTGTTCTGGGGTGGACGAGTTCATGTCCATCTCCTCCAGTCGATTACACAGGTTCATCACTACCTACAGAAATGAACAAGAATGAACAATAATGTAGCTGCCTACTTAATTTTATGGTTCCTGTCTCTTTAAGGACATTAAGAATGTTCAAAAGAATTTTCAAAAGTTCTAGGCTTCATAGGTTCCAAAGTTAGAATTGAAAGGGTTTCTTAAGGTGTCAAGGAAATAGAAGCATGAAGCCATACACTCTATTTGATATTTAATGCAGCCAATGAGTTCTTACGGTTGGGTATAAGATTATGTACAAAGTTAAGGTACAAGCTTAAGAATGAACCTAATCAGTTTTGGCAAGAATATTTGTGCTGTCATCTTTAAATCGGAGAGAGCTACAAATAATATTTAATACTGATTTAACTGTAGATATCACAGTGGAATGCAAACTGAGGCTCAGTGCCACAAACTTTAAATTAAACCCATTTTATCTTACAGTTATGTTAGCAGTCTTTTAGCATATTTTTATAAAACTAAACAGTATGAATACAGTTGATGAATTTTTGACAATCATTAAATAGCAGTTTCTGGTTTTATATTTCCATCTGTTTATTCTTTTGTTCATTTTACATTTTCATTTTTTATTTCAATAATTTCAAGGTGGTTATAATTGTTAGGACTGTTCTTGTGTTGCCTTGTGTAAATATTTCATTCATGGTTTAAGGCATGTGCACTTGTTGTCTTTGCTTCAGGTATTCATGGAAATCTTGCATGATGTTTTTAATTGTAGTAGGTGTTTGGCACGTTTCAGAAAGCCAGGGGCTCTCCTTTAACCAGGTTATGGTGGGTTTTGTATCAGTTTAAATAAAAATGGTAAATTTAATAAATTTATAAAAATCATATAAAACATGGATTTAATATTCATTCATTATAGTCTGCTTAATCCTCTTTAGGGACAGATGAGGGGGAGGAGGTTCCCCATGCCCATCCAGGTGAGAACATTTCGTGTGCGGCAGATACAATCAGTCAGCGCCAATTTATAGCTGAGCACATTGACTCTCACACACACACAAACCCTCATATGGGGCAATTTATAGCATTCAATTTACCTCGAATCATGTTTTTTGACTGAGGAAACCCACACGGACACGAGAATATGGAAACTCCACCCAGATGGGGATTCGAACCAGAAATCCTCAGTGTTGAGAGGAGACTGTGCTAACCACTAAGTCACCATGCCGCCCATGAATATAATATTAATTATGAATGTAAATATTAAACTTAAATGAGTTTCTGAGGTGAAGAGTGATGATGTTTATAATATACATTATAATATAATGTACATTAATAGCACCACCTTTCATTAAAACCTATATTCATTCCAACTGCAGTTCTGTCTGGTTTTATGGAACCAGCAGTGGCAGGAGGAGGAGGAACAGGTCATACCGACTCGATCCTGATCTCAGGATCCACAGGCAGGTCCATGTCTGAGTTCTCGAGCAGGTCCAGCGTAGTGTTCATGATGTGACTGGGGCTGCTAGAGAAGGCTGGTTTCATCATAGGTGCTTGACTCTGAATCAGATTCGTCTCAGTCGAGTCGACTGGTTCAGGTGGAGCTGTACTGGTTGGAGCTGCAGGTTTCTCCATTTTCACTGGTCTTTTCAGAGTCTTTCCCTTCGATGCCAACCAATCTGCCAGTTTTGCTCTGACAAAACACACATACAATCAATAAGCGATCAGTTTAATCGATCTATCACTGGGCACACACTCACACAGACACACACACACTCTATACGGGGCAATTTGGAGAACTCAATTGACTTGATCCATGTTTTTGGACTGTGGGAGGAAAACGGAGAACCCGGAGGAAACCCGCGCGGACACGGGGAGAACATGTAAACTCTATCCAGATGGGGATTCGAACCGGGAATCCCTAGTGCTGAGAGGTGGACGTGCTGACCACTAAGCCACCGTGCCGCCTTAAATAAACTCCAATAACTATAAATAAACCCTGCTAAACAAATCCTGACCGAGCTGATTCACTCAGGAGTCGTTTATGTTAAATGACCCTGAATCAGTAGTGACTCACCTGCGTTCCTCAGCGGACTCCACTCTCACTCTGTATTGGCTGATGGAGCTTGAAGGGGGTTTGAGAGGTTTCTGTACTGTAGTAGCTCCTGCAGGTTTGGATTTATTGATCTGATTGGACGTCTCCTTCTTCTTGATAAAGGATGTGGGTTTAGTGGAGACTGATGTTGTCCTGGGGGGCATCACAGCTGGTTTACTGGACACTGGTGCTTCTTTACGGCACATGGTAACTGGCTTTCTTTCTATTGTAGCTGGTCTCTTGGAAATTGTAGCTGGTTTAAGGGGTCCTGTAGCTGGTTTAGGGAGTCCTGCAGCCGGTTTAAGGGTTCCAGTGGCTGCTTTAGAGGGGTCTGTTTTTTGTTTTGTGGGCACACCAGTGTGAGCTGAAGTTATGTTCAACTGTGCATCTGACACCGCCTTCACCCTTCCATTCAGGCCCGGCGGAACCCTTGCTCTTGAGAAACCGTGCATGGTGGTAACAGAATTGGACCGGATGTTAGATCCTTTTCCAGCTCCAGGTTTAGGCTTTACTGAACTGCTTTCCTCACCAGGTTTACGAAAGCAGTCTATTTTGGACTTAATTACTTTGCCCTTGTAGGTGCCAGGGGCAGGTTTTGGGGGCACAGAGGCAGGAGGCTTCTGAACCTCCGCCACAAGTTTCCAGTGTCTGGAGGACTGCGCAGTGAGGAAGACCTGGCTTAGAGTTTTATGCTTTTTAACATCGGTGTCATTTGTTTTGATAAATGATTTGAGTTTAGGTTCCTCCTTTTTGGCCAGCTCCTCCCTCAGAACCTTTTTAGGATTCAGAGGCACTGGTTTCGATGTGACTGACATGGTCTTTGTTTTTTTAAGACCAGCATCGGCCTTAGAGTTTTCTTTATCGCTCTGAAGAAGGAAAAAAGATTTTATTTTTACTTATATCAAATTTCAGGAATTTAACAAACTTTACAAATAATAACATAAGAAATTTTAACATAAGAAAATTTAAAATATTGTAATATAACAGTTATATATAATGTACATACAAAAAAATTATAATATATTTAGCATCACTACACACACACACAACTTGGTGTTTTCTTTTATCATTACCTTTTTTACTGCTGTTTCCATCCCGTCACTCCACTATTACCACTGAACAGAGAAAAAAAACAATACTTTAACACACCGCTTTCAGATTCTGTTATAATTTGCATGCATGCCATTTAATACAAACTGCTCAAAAGTACTTTGTCCTTCGTGGTAGGATTTACAAATTAGTTTATGCAAAAGCAAATGATGTTGGTCACGTTTGGTCATTTAGTAGACGCTTTTATCCAAGATTAATTACAAGTAGGGCGGCACGGTGGGTTAGTGGTTAGCACGTTCGCCTTGCAGCGCTAGGGATTCCCGGTTCGTATCCCAATCTGGGTGGAGTTCTCCCCGTGTCTGCGTGGGTTTCCTCCGGGTTCTCCAGTTTCCTCCCACATGCCAAAAACATGGATCAAGTCAATTGAATTCTCCAAATTCCCCCATATAGAGTGTATTTGAGTGAGTGAGTGTGTGCCCAGCGATAGAATGGCCGTGTGTCCTGGGTGTATCTGCCCAGCGCCCAAGACGTTCTCCCCTGGATGGGCATGGGAACCCCCCCCCCCCCGCGACCCTAATAGAGGATAAAGTGGAAGATAATGGATGAATGAATAATTACAAATATCTGAACTTATGACCCATAATTTCGTTTTTATCTCATGTACCACATGTGATAGTAATGATAATAAAATTTTCTTGAATTTTATTGCTCAAGGACCCACAGTGGTAACTTTTGCAGACCTGGGATTTGAGCATACAACCTTCAGATTGACCCCTAACCACTGAGCCGACCACGCCCCATGTTATAAACTGTTTAGATCAAGTTCGTACCATTTTACACACAAAACACTAAGGTGTTGAAAAACAACACTGCGACAAAAATGCAGTTAAAAAAAACCTTAAGTATTCATAGTTTCTAAGTGTTTAAAACTGATAGTACACGTGACAAGAGACCGGCAGAACTACAAACGCATTTATTTTTTATCTGAAGTGCCCTATATAGGGTGCAGTGTCTATTCTGTGTAGTGTACATATGGAGGACGTATGGAACTATTTGTAATCAGACACGTCATTAACGACGTGACAGCGCCACTGAAAATGAAAACAGACTTACCTTGACTGCAGAATGTTCTGGAGCAGCGTGAAATAAAACAAATAAAATCAATGCTGTAAACGCAAACACTTTAAACGCAGTGATGGAACGTTCCGCTGTCTTGTTCTTTTCAGTTGCTTTCAAACATCCGACGTTCAAATAGATTTGAGTTTGCCGCTGCACCTCCTCGTCCTGATTGGCTCGAGATTCACTTAATCCAGCGAATAGGATCAGTTAGGCGCGGTCACGTGACACAGTAGGTGGGATCGCATTCCAACCCAAGGCGATGTCTGGTTTTTGAACCAAAATAAAATTCCTAAATAATAAAAGTTCTATTTAATGTGTCGTCTGATCAGATACGATAACGCTTTTAATTAAAAGGTTAAATGAGCACGAAAGTATTCAGCCACCCTTTCTATTTCACATGTTTAATTTTTAAATGTAGTGTAATGTAAACCAATATAAACAAATTAGATCTTTTTTTTTATTATTGGGAACTTGAAACAACTCCAAAGTAAAATGCAGTGTTATTTCGCCCTAAACTACAGTGCATCAGATTATCTGAGTACACTGGGTGGGTTTTTCGTTTCCTCCCATAGTCCAAAAACATGGATTCAAGGTAAATTAAATGCTCTAAGTTGCCCTTATAAAGTGTGTGTGTGTATGTGTGTGTGAGTGTGCCCAGTGATAGATTGGCGTCCTGTCCTGAGTGTATCTGCCCAAAACATTTTTACCTGGACGGGCATGGGGACAACCCACCCCACAACCCTAGATTAATCCATCCATTATCTTCCACTTTATTATCAAGTAGGGTCGCGGGGGGTTGGGGGGGGGGGTTCCTCATGCCCATTTAGGGGAGAAGTTTTCGAGCACTGGGCAGATACACCCAGGACAAAGCACCAATCCATCACTGGGCACACACTCACACAGACACACACACTCTATATGCTATCTATTTGGTGAATTCAATTGACCTTGATCCATGTTTTTGGATTGTGGGAGGAAACTGGAGAACCCGGAGGAAACCCACGCGGACACGGGGAGAACATGGAAACTCCACCCAGATTGGTATTCGAACCTGCAATCGCTAGAGCTGAGAGGCAAACGTGCTAACAAGTAAGCCACCGTGTTGCCCTAGTACCGGATTAAGCGGAATATAATTACTGAATGAATAAAATAATAATTTAGAAACCAGATTGGATAATGATCAGGTTTGGTTATATTACAGTGTAGCTGTTTTTTCTACAGCTTCTTACATGTGGTGTTCTCATGTGTGAATGATTAATTGTAAATCTCTCTAAAAATTATTAATTTATTCATTATCTCCCGCTTTATCCTCTATTAGGGTCGCAGGGGGGGTTTCCAATGCCCATCCAGGGGAGAACATCTCGGGCGCTGGGCAGATAGACCCAGGACAGGGCGCCAATCCTTCGCTGGGCACACACTCACTCACATATATGGGGCAATTTTGGAGAATTCAATTGACTTGATCCATGTTTTTGGAGTGTGGGAAGAAACCGGAGAACCCAGAGGAAACCCACGCGGACACGGGGAGAACATGGAAACTCCATCCAGATGGGGATTCGAACCGGGAATCCCTAGTGCTGAGAGGCGAACGTGCCGCCCTTTCTAAAAATTAGACTAGCTATTATTTGTCTCATAACCTTTACTGTATTTATATATAAATAATCTCTATCTTGCACTTCTAGTTAGATGTTACTGCATTTTACGGGCTTTTTACTGGTTTACTTTGCCCAATGACAATAAAATTGAATCTAATCTAATCTAGTCTGTTTCCTCCACTAGATGTCAGAAAAGCACTTCTACTCATTCTCGTTCTACCGACGTCCAGAATCTGTACAACTGTTCTCACAAAAGTTCCCATTTATATGCTATATGTACATTAAACCAAGAACCAAAATACACACTGTCAATCTAAATGTAGGGATCATTTAAATAATTATTCATATATCAATAGTTATGCTATAATTATATTACGCATTAGGCCTAACAGTAAACATAACTATTCTTTTAAAGCCATGAAGCCTCTGCAGAGCTTGATAAGGATCTGTGAGGGGATTTTGAGGTGAAATAAATCCTTGCAAAGATCATAAAGTGAAAAAAAAAATAAACATATTTTTGGAAACCCATCAAGTGAGAGCACATGTGGTTCTGATCAGCCAACTGATTTATTCTGACACTACTGAGGGCTGAGAGCAAAAATAAACCACATGCCAGAGTTTGGAAACACCACCTCCCCCGATCTTCAGAATTCCGCCCGGGTTCCTTAGTTTCAGTAAAGTGTAATGGTAACCTATGCTTTATACAGAGTTCTGTGGTCATATCTGTGGGTTTTTAGTAAAATGTGTGATTAGAATGTCAATTCTGAGTCAAGTTTAATTCAGGGTTAAATAAATGCCACACATGAGCTGATATTTATTGCATGTAAGATAAAAAAAAAAACATTAAATGTACAGTATGAAATATACAACATTTCAGTTATGATTAAATACAACCATAAGGTGTATAAAGTGAAATACCTGGTTATCATTTAAACAACAGGGGAATTAAAACTAGAATTAAAACATTAAACAGACTGTTCCTTAAAACAAGAGCTCAGATCTCAAGATGTGTTTCTGCTGATGATGCCGAAGATTTATTTCTGATCTGAGATCAGTGTGTCAGTACAGATTGTGTTTCTGTTTCCTCCCTGCAAAACAGGACATCCAGGTACATAGCAGCATGGTGACCAGAGCTCCTGCACACGTAGAGTAAAACGCCCAGCCAAGAGTACATGAGCCTGTAGACACAGACACACACACCCACAAACACAGATTTTTTTTACTATATATTTGGACTTTAGTAGATGATGCATTTGAAATCACTCTGTATTACAGATTACGTGTTTGAATAAAAATTTCAGCATTATCTATTTATTATATATACTGTATATATATATAAGCTGTATTTGTTGTAGCCTTGGTATGGATATATGAATGTGGGTTCCCACCCCTGATATATATAAATATAACATTCCCGTGTATTCATAATTGCTGTACTGGGTATATGGGAGGGGGGCGAGAACATTTCAGGCCGTGGGAAGATACACCCAATCTATTGATAGGAACTCTGACTCACACAAACACATACTTTATGGGGCAATTTAAAGCATTCAATGTACCTTGAATCCATGTTTTTGGACTGTGGGAGGAAACAGGTGAACTCGGAGGACACCTGCGCGGACACGGGGAGAACATGGAAACTCCAACCATTGAGATTCGAACATGAAATCCCCAGCGCTGAGCGGAGAATGTGCAAATCACTAAGCCACCGTGCCGTAAAGTTATTAACTGTTATAATTTACGAGAACACTTATTATGTTGTAACTGATGAGTGAGTGCTGAATCGTACCGAGATAAAACTGATCAGAGGCGTCACCGCAGGTTTGTTTAACCTCCTCACTGTCCCATCCGAGAGGATAGAGAGCACAACCGGAACCTATTAACAACCCTGCACACACACACACACACACACACACACACTCAAATGAATGTGTTTTTGCTGAAGCTCCATGATGAAATCTAAGAAAGCATAATACATTGATCATTCATTCATTCATTCATTATCTTCCGCTTATCCTCTATTAGGGTCGCGGTGGGGTTCCCCATGCCCATCCAGGGGAGAACGTCTCGGGCGCTGGGCAGATAGACCCAGGACAGGGCGCCAATCCATCGCTGGGCACACACTCACTCACACATACACACTCTAAATTGGGCAATTTTGAGAAGTCAATTAACTTGATCCATGTTTTTGGACTGTGGGAGGAAACCGGAGAACCCGGAGGAAACCCACACAGACACGGGGAGAACATGGAAACTCCACCCAGATGGGGATTCGAACCGGGAATCCCCAGCGCTGAGAGGCGAATGTGCTAACCACTAAGCCACCGTGCCGCCTACATTGATTATATCTAAGGAATAAGAACTTTAAAGAACAACATTATGAGAAATCTTCTCCAAAAAAGAGTCTAATGGAGTCTACAGTGAGTGGATACCGGGTTTAAACTCCAGCAGCACTGTTATGTCTGATCCACTGGTACCAAAAACAACATGTCAGTGTAATTGCATTACTGAGAATCACCAACCCCCTGAAAAATTCCTGCACTGTGGTGGTCCCGATCAACAGAGAACAAAGTAAATGGGACTAACAAAGTATCTAAAGAAACAGAAGGACTACAGTTTGTAATTGTAGAACTACATAGTGCATCTCTATGGTAAGTGGAGCTGATTTAATGGAGAATGAGGGTAGAAATAGGGAGGTGGATCTGGCCAGGGGCGACATTGGACCTGGGCTTTCGGGGCTATAGCCCCGGATCGAATGAGATCAGTTTTCTCTGGCCGCCTCTCCTCCAGCAGCTTGACCGAACGATGGAGTCACTGTCAGCTATTTGAGCCTCCAAACTCTTTGTGTGTTTGAGGGAGACAGATATTTTTTGCCAGTACCGGGAGTAAAGTTACAGTAATAAATGTATGTTGGCTGTAAAGAGCAGCTTCTTAAATTTCATAAACCGTCAAAATTTCTCTGAAGGCGCAAACTCGCAAAATTACAGTATTTCAAACAAAACCCTGTTATAACCGTCATCTGCGACGGACTCATAAAAGGGATTCTGCCAAAGCTCAGGTTCGTTTATTCAAAAATTTTCATCCAATTCCATCATTTATTACAACCGAATGTGCTATCCACTGCTGACAGACATATTTCATATGTAATTTAATTTTCTCCAATATAACTAATGAATGATCAAACAAAATGAATGTAACAACAGTTTAAAAAATGGATAAATACCGTCATGAAAGGGCAATTTTTAAAGAGGGATTTAAAGAAGACGGAGGGATCTGGGCTAAAGCCCCTGATGTTTCTAAACCCTAAAAACACCCCTGGATCTGGTCGATATAAAACACCGTTATCGCTGAATCTAATGTTTCTTGAAAAGTTTGTTGGGTTAGATAAATAGATTAATGATGGAAGCAGAGAGATAAGAGTGGTTAGTGGTAAACCATACAAGTTATAAGAATACGAATATGAACAAATACACGAATAAACGACAGAAATCAATGCAAATATCGTTTCATGCTGCAGAATTCAAAATAAATCTCAGAACCAAAAGCAAGGAACAGGGCAGGAAGAAATACTTCCCTTCATTCATTTATCTGTCGGGACCTTCAACATCCTGGAAATGTGTAACCAGCTGGAGGACGACATTCCTGCAGACGACTGTGGAGGAAGGCTCCCGCACAGTAACGCCCCCCGATGGCTTTATTGTTTTATTGGTTGCATTTGTGGCAGCTGTTCTTTTGGGGATCCAGGACGGCTTTATGACGGTAAAACTGGATCATTAGCCGTAAAATGTGTGTATATGTGTGTGTTGCACAGATGGGTTAAGGGTGGAGGAAAAATTCCCCTGTGTGTACGCACAGTAGGCAAAATAAATCACTTTATATGTCATGATCCTGATCTCTGATCACATGAACAAACTGAAGTGAAAAGACAGGGCACAGATGTGAGAAATCAGCTCTTACAAAATCAGACCACCTTCATCTCAGGAGTAAAGCACGGAGTGCATGGAGTTAGTCAAAAATCACATGACCTCTGAAGTGATCACCTTATTCAGGACACATGAATGTGGCTCAAACTGATTTAAAAAAAAGGGATTTGGTATGTTCTCACAGCCAGTGAAAAATCTGATTTGCGTGTCATCATAGTTGTGTGCACTAAATTTGGTTTAAAAAAGATCTGATCCAAATTATTATTAATTCTTCCATTTAATCCTCTACTAGGGACAGGGTGCCAATCTATCGCTGGGGACACACTCACTCATACACACATACTACATGGGGCAATTAACAGCATTCAAATTACCTTGAATTTATTTTTTGGACTCTGGGAGAAACTGGAGAACCCAGAGCAAACCCACGCGGACATGGGGAGAACATGGAAACTCCACCCAAATCGGAATTTGAACCTGGATCTCCAACACTGAAAGGGGATCTTGCCCACCGTGCAGCCCCCTGATCCGAATTATTTAGAGCGATATAGTATCTCATAGTATCTCTCTCTCTCTCCAAAAACATGGATTTAAGGTGAGTTTAATGCTCTATATATGCGTTTGTGTGAGTGAGTGTGCCAAGCAACAGATTGGTGCTCTATCCATAGTGCTCTATCCTTGGTGTATCTGCCTGAAACGTTCTCCCCTGGATGGGCATGGGCATGGGGAACCCCCCCCCCTAGATAAGCATAAGATAATAAATGAATGAATGAATAAAATAATAATGGTTTGATTATACTACAGTGTAGCTGGTTTACTTAACTACTGGCTTGTGTTGATCTCCCATTTGTGAAAATGTAAAGATAATTGGGCCAAAATGTCTGATAAGATAAGACATGTGATCCTAAAATAGACATATATCTGATTTACAGCCATGCAGCTTCAATGGATAGGAATTCTGATGACTTTAAACATGACACTTGGGTGCAGCATCAACTGCCACATGGCTTTTATCTCCCCCTCAACCTGATGGCGTTCAGCTGCCGATCTGCTGTCAGTCCGTCATGCTGAATGCTGTTAACATGAGGTATGTTTAAGTGATCCTGAAAGGTCAGGTGTCTCTAATAAAGTGGCCCATTAGTGTAAAAAGCACTCATGGCTTGACATGTTAAAGTTTTTCGAAGACACACCCACCCCTCCACCCGGTGAGTGTATATTTAAACTTTGTTCCTGTCATTAGGAACAGCGGGTGAGACCCTGGCATGAGATCTAATCACAGACGCTTCCATAATAAGAGTCATGATCCAACCACAGTACGAATCTTCCGACAGACTAAACACCGCAGCTCTGTCATTACCAGCTCAAGTTTATCAAAGAACCTTTGAAACAAACGAGCGAGGATTATGAAAATGAAAGAAGATAAGGATGACTGGCGCTGTGGCTCATCTCAAAACACAGCTTTTTAAAAAAGGGCTTTTTCTAAAAGAAAGCGTGAGGAATCTGTCTGTAATGAAAACTGCAGGAGCTTATGAATCACTAAAGGAATCTGAAATTAATCATTAGGCTAAAATGATTCACATTCCTTTACATTTCAGCAAAGTAGCCCAAACAATCAGTTAATCATTTAACTAAATAGAGTCAAAGAACTAAAATAACTCAAATGAAACTCAGTGAATAACTCGGTGACATCACATTGGTTTGGTTTGGCCATTATTTTGGTTTTCGCACATAGACAAAACTGTACAAGTATAAAACAATGTCTGTGTTGATCTCTTATTGCTTTGCACTATGGCACACAATGCACCTTTATCATACCATATCCTATATATATATATATATATATATATATATATATATATATATATATATATATATAT
>JAFMOD010000147.1:165909-207970 GCA_019802435.1 Corydoras maculifer
TCGAGACTCATCAGACCAGGCAACGTTTTTCCAATCTTCTATTGTCCAATTTCGATGAGCTTGTGCAAATTGTAGCCTCAGTTTCCTGTTCTTAGCTGAAAGGAGTGGCACCCGGTGTGGTCTTCTGCTGCTGTAGCCCATCTGCCTCAAAGTTCGACGTACTGTGCGTTCAGAGATGCTCTTCTGCCTACCTTGGTTGTAACGGGTGGCTATTTGAGTCTATATATATATATATATATATATAGGGCACACACTCACTATCTATCGCTGGGCACACACTCACTCACACAAACACACTCTATATGGGGCAATTTGGAAAATTCAATTGACCTTGATCCATGTTTTTGGACTGTGGGAGGAAACCGGAGAACCCGGAGGAAACCCATGCGGACACGGGGAGAACATGGAAACTCCACCCAGATTGGGATTCAAACTGGGAATCCCTAGTGCTGAGAGACGAACGTGCTAACCACTAAGCCAGCCATTATTTATTTATTTATTTATTTATATTTATATATATATATATATATATATATATATATATATATATATATATATATACAGTACATTTTTAATTTGTATATTGTAAATACAGTAAATTAAAACTGTTCTGTAACTGTTTTCAAGAGAGACACCATCATTCCAAAACCAAATGCTTTGGGTGTGTAACATACTTGGCAATTTAATCTGATTTTGATTTTGAAAAAGTTTGAAAATCCTGTTTTTAAAATAATATTTACTGTACCGTTATGAACCATGGAGATGGAGAGATATGGAGAGCTGAATGGAAAAGCTTACTCTTTTTTCCTTTGAGGGGAACAAGAGAACATTCCAGACTGATTGCTCTGAGGAGAATGCAGGGCTGCATACCAGACAGGACCTGATAGAGACCATGCACATAGAGGCGCTTTTGTTCACTCGCCCATGTGTGTGTGTGTGTGTGTGTGTGTGTGTGTGTGTGTGTGTGTGTGTGTGTGTGTGTGTTTGGAGTTCGTACCCAGGTCCTAACCTTCTGCAAAGCCACTTAAAAGGTGTACGAGAGTTAGCAGGGCTTCGTGAATCATATTCCTCCATGATTACGTTTACATTTATCATCCGTACACGAAAAACAGGAAGCGCACTTTTATGTTTGAACACCTGCTTTAAAGGTTCGCCGACTTCCTGAGGTCCCGGGAAAAAAAAACACAGCTCACGGTCGCGGTTATAAGGAGAAGCACAGCTGCAAAGGCGTGACAGCTGTTCACTTATTCACACTGCCATCAAAGAAATACAGCAAATACGGTTATTCATAGGTTTCATTAGAACGCTTCAGGTGCTTCACCCGTTTATTCATCATCAAAGACTTTTTAACAATAGAACCTTCAAATGCTGGAGCTAATAAACTATTGATGTCAATACACTCGTATTGAACACAGGTTAAAAACATGTCCACACACAGACCCCACGTCAGTGAGACACCTACAAACTTAATGTTAAGGTGAGTGATCAGGTGAGTGTTAAAGTAAATGTTAAGGTAAGTGATCAGGTGAGTGTTCAGGTAAGTGTTAAAGTAAATGTTAAGGTGGCTGATTATGTGAGTGTACAGGTAAGTGATCAGGTGAGTGTTAAGGTGAGTGTTAAGGTAAGTATTAAAGTAAAGGTTAAGGTAAGTGATCAGGTGAGTGTTCAGGTAAGTGTTAAAGTGAATGTTAGGGTGCACAGATAAGTGTTAATGTGAGTGTACAGGTGAGTGTACAGGTAAATGTTGAGGTGAGTGAACAGGTGAGTGATCAGGTAAGTAATCAGGTAAGTAATCAGGTGAGTGTTAAGGTGAGTGGTAAGGTGAGTGGTAAGGTGAGTGGTAAGGTGAGTGTACAGCTAAACGTTGAGGTGAGTGTAGAGGTGAGTGTTAAGGTCAGTGTTAAAGTGAGAGTACAGGTAAGAGTACAGGTGAGTGTTAAGTTGAATGTAAAGGTGATGGTACAGGTGAGTGTTAAGTTGAATGTTAAGGTGATGGTACAGGTGAGTGTTAAGTTGAATGTTAAGGTGATGGTACAGGTGAGTGTTAAGTTGAATGTTAAGGTGATGGTACAGGTGAGTCTTAAGTTGAATGTTAAGGTGATGGTACAGGTGAGTCTTAAGTTGAATGTTAAGGTGATGGTACAGGTAAGTGTTAAGTTAAATGTAAAGGTGATGGTACAGGTGAGTCTTAAGTTGAATGTTAAGGTGATGGTACAGGTGAGTGTTAAGTTGAATGTTAAGTTGGGAGTATAGGTGAGTGATGAGTGTACAAGTGAATATACAGGTGAGTGTTCAGGTTAGTGTTAAGGAAACAGAGTAGAGTGTGCAGATGACTTTACAGGTGAATGTTAAGGTGAGTGATCAGATTAGAGATCAAAGACTGTTTCAGGTATGCTTTCAGTTATGTTTTAGTTGATTGTTCAGATAAGTAATCAGATGTTCAGGTGGTCATACAGGTAATACTCAATAAACATTAGTTTTTATTTACTTAACCCTGTATTTATTCAGAATAATTTTTTTCAGCTCACCTCCTAGGAACTGGATTCCTCCTGCCACTCGCCCGACGCCACGGGACAGGATGTCCGACACGCAGCACCCCATGACTGCTGTGAGTGCCACCAGGAGCAGCAGACCACACCCACTCCCTGTCAAGACAGTGCAGATCTGCCACTCCAGACTTGGAATACTATAGAAGGAGGCGTAGCGTCCACATTGCTCCATCATTGTCGTCTTCTGCAGAACCTGGTCCTGTACCGGGTATGAGCAGCGGCGGAACGTCCCGAACGACACCGGCACACCCATCTGAGAACCCAGCAGCCAGTACGGCATGAAGAAACCCACACAGGAGGCCATAGCACCAAGGAGTGATATCAGAGCCCACACCACACCCACACAAGTCAGACTGCAACCCATCGCTCTCACACGGACACTCGGAGTTCTCCAGGGTGGTTCTGCTTTAGGTTAGTGTGAGCTTCCATCTCTCCTGACCTCCATCTCTCCTGACCTTCAATCAAACCAAAGAAAAAGGCATAAGATGCTTTGAAACAGATACAATTTTTACAGTTCTCATGGAGAAAAGTTTTCCCATTTTTTTCCAACAAAAGGAACCATCAGTGGTGTACCATGCCAGAAAATTCAATTCTTAAATACGGACACCTGATCACTACACAATCTGCACATGGCTGTCCTACACTGTTAATGCTGCCCCTCCGCTCAAAAAGGATGAATCCCCCATTGAACCTTAGTCCTCACAAGATTTATTCCCAAAAAAAAACTACATAACAGGGAGTTTTTTCTTGCCACTGTTGCCTCGGCCTGCTCTTTCGGGCTTCAGGCTAATAACACCGTAAAGCTGCTTTAGGACAATGTACTATTACAAAAAAAGCACTATATAAATAAATTATTGCACTTAAACTACATTCCTCAAGATGCCCCAACCTGTTGTATAAAAACAAAGAATTTGATCTGGAGGAACGTTCCAGAGTTTTTGGTGTATGGTGGTTATACTGTAAATAATGTACTGTACAGTTTACTGTATATGGTTGTATATAAGGTACAGTGTTTTGTACTGTGTATGGGTAACTATGTAGCATATTGTATATGGTTGTATTTAAGGTACTGTGTCGTGTTATGTATCTAGTAGTATATAATGTGCTGTGTAACGTGCATATGACTATATATATGGAACTATGTAATGCATTGTATATGGTTGTATATAGTGTACTGTGTCATGTAAAGTATATGATTGTATATAGGGTAACGTGTAGTGTGCTGTAAATAAATATAATGTACTGTATAGTATACCGCACATGGTTGTATACAAGGTAATGTTCTGTGTACTGTATATGGCTGCATATAGGGTACTATGTAGTGTCTTGTATATGGTTGTATATGGGGTACTGTATATGGTTCTATATAATAAACTGCAGTATATTGTATATGAGCCCTGTCCTGGGTGTATCTGCCCAACGCCCGAAACGTTCTTCCCTGGATGGGCATGGGGAACCCCACCGCGACCCTATTATATAGGATAAAGCGGGGAATGAATATTGTATATGATTCTATATAGTGAATTGTGTATGGTTGCATATAAGGTACTGTGTCATGTAATGTCTAGTTGTATATAATGTACTGTGTACTGTACACATAAGGCTGTATATAGGGTGTACTGTAGTGTACTGTATGTGGTTGTATTCAAGGTACTGTGTCGTGTACTGTATATGATTGTATATCGGGAACTGTGTAGTGTGCGCTATATGGTTGAATATAATGTACCGTATAGTATACGGTACATGGTTGTATACAAGGTACTGTGTCATGTACTGTATATGATTGCATATCGGGTACTGTTTAGTGTGCGCTATATGGTTGAATATAATGTACCGTATAGTATACGGTACATGGTTGTATATAAGGTACTGTGTTGTGTACTGTATATAGTGTACTTAAATATGTAGTTTTCCTGTATATATGGTACTATACAGTGTGCTGTATATGGTTACATATTACTTAAACTTAAACAAAAAATCCCCAAGACTTTGTTGTATAAAAATAAAGATTCCTGAATTTGGTCTGCAGGAACTTCTCAGAGTCCTGCACTCCATCATGTCTCCTGTGGGTGGTGGTGGCAGAGGGTTTGTTACAGTTACATACTGATACACAGCTTTTGAAAGGTTTGGTTCTTTGGTTGTTTACAAATTAACACATCTGTTCCAGAGAGTGAGAATCACAGACCTCCCACACCATCGCATTCTAAACCTCTAAACAGAATGAGTACCAAACGAACACGAACTTACCGAACCCAGAACTCTGTGGATTAAAGGTGTGCAAACATCCAAGAATCTGCGAAACTCAGACTCCAGAGGAACAGATTCAAAGAAAAGTCCTGGCCCTAATAAAAAAATCCGATTTAAATGCTGAAATAATGCGAGACGGGAGCGCATCACCGAACACACACACACACACACACACACAATGACACACACAAACACACACGCGCGCGCACACACCGAGCTCCGCTCGCACTGTCGCGTGGGTGAGAGACAGCACGTGAATTCGGGTCTCTCAAGACACCGCCCACTAAAGAACCAGAGCCTGTCCCACGCCGAAGGGCGGAGTAATCCCACGGCTCAAATAAAGCATGTACTGTATTTTAACCATGCAGCCCACTGTATAGTTCACTGAATATGATTATATAGGGCGGCACGGTGGCTTAGTGTTTAGCACGTTCGCCTCTCAGCACTAGGGATTCCCGGTTCGAATCCCCATCTGGGTGGAGTTTTTATGTTCTCCCCGTGTCCGTGTGGGTTTCCTCCGGGTTCTCTCACAGTCCAAAAACATGGATCAAGTTAATTGAGTCCTCCAAATTGCCCCATATAGAGTGTGTTTGTGTGAGTGAGTGTGTGCCCAGCGACGGATTGGCGCCCTATCCTGGGTGTATCTGCCCAGCGCCCCGAGACATTCTCCCCTGGATGGGCATGGGGAACCCCACCGCGAGCCTAATAGAGGATAAAGCGGGTGATAATGAATGAATGAATGAATGATTATATATTATACCACTGTGTACTGTATTACTGAATTACTTTATAATGTACTGTATATGGTTGTATATGATGTATTGTGTACTGTACTGTATATTGTTGTCTATAGGGTACTATTTAGTTTATTGTATATCCATCGCTTTACCCTCTATTAGGGTCACGGGGAGAGGGGTTCCCCATGCTCATCCAGGGGAGAACGTTTCGGGCGCTGGGCAGACACACCCAGGAGGGCAATGGGGCAATTTGAAGAATTCAGTTGACCTTGATCCATGTTTTTGGACTGTGGGAGGAAACTGGAGAACCTGAAGGAAATCCACGTGGACACGGGGAGAACATGGAAACTCCACCCAGATGGGGATTCGAACCGGGAATCCCTAGCGCTGAGAGGAGAACACATGACGCAGTGTAGTGTACTGTTTTTGGTTGTATATAATGTATGGTGTGGTGTACTTTGTATGGTTGTGTAAATGGTACTGTGTATGTTACTGTGTGGTGGGTACACGGTGTCAGATTTCACACAGCAGTGTAAATTGTATAAAATGTTTTAATGAAAAAACGATTGAAAGGTGAAGGTGAGGAGTCATGTGGACGGGTTCACTCTGTCATGTTCACCTGGAGCTGTGAGACTGTCAGCACTGATGATTTCACTTTAAAATAATTACAGGTTGGTGCAGACATCTGGTTTAAAATCTGGTTAAAACACACACACACACACACACACACACACACACACACACACACAGACATCCAGGCGACTGTTTACAACTGCTTCTGCATTCTGTCAATTAACAGTTTCAACAGTGAACCCTGACTTCCTGTTACACTCCGATCAAGGGACGGATCATTTGAACAAAAGGAAATACTTGGCAAAAGTCATTGGAATTCATCCATCCATTTATTATCTTCCGCTTTATCCTCTATTAGGGTCGCGATGGGGTTCCCCATGCCCATCCAGGGAAGAACGTCTTGGGCGCTGGGCAGATAGACCCAGGACAGAACGCCAATCCATCGCTGGGCATACACTCACTCACACAGACACACTCTATATGGGGCAATTTTGAGAACTCAATAGACTTGATCCATGTCTTTGGACTGTGGGAGGAAACCGGAGAACCCGGAGGAACCCCACGCAGACACGGGGAGAACATGGAAACTCCACCCAGATGGGGATTCGAACAGGGAATCTCTAGTGCTGAGAGGAGAACATGCTAACCACAAAGCCACCGTGCCGCCCCGTAAGGAAATACCTGGTTAAATAAAGACTTCCAATGGAATTGAATGATCAGGACATGAAAGCCAATCAGACGTCCCGGGCGTTAACGTACTTCACAGAGGAATGTTGTGTTATGATGACATCTTGTGGTCTAATTTAAGAATTACACTAACAGTCAGTCAGAATTCATACATTTTTAAATCTAGCATCAGTGCTGTTTGGTCGATAGGCCTAAAAAATCCACTTGTGGGCGCTCACTAAAACTTATATAATAATTAAATAAAGACCCACGTCTATCCACGTTTATGGTATTTTATCCCCAAGCAAACGAAAACACAAAGATTACAACACAAAGATGCGAAAATCCAAAGTTAAATAAAATTATTTTTTATTGTTACAACTAATGAATATATGGAAAAATAGTAGTTAATTGTCACAGTGCTTATATCATAGATCCATCCATCCATTATCTTCTGCTTTATCCTCTATTAGGGTCGTGGAGGGGTTCCCCATGCCCATCTAGGGGAGAACATTTCAGGCGCTGGGTTGATACACCCAGGACAGGGCACCAATTTTTCGCTGGGCACACACTCACTCTCACAGACACACTGTATATGGGGCAATTTGGAGAACTCAATGGACTTGATCCATGTCTTTGGACTGTGGGAGGAAACCGGAGAACCCGGAGGAAACCCACGCGGACACGGGGAGAACATGGAAAACTCCACCCATATTGGGATTCAAACCGGGAATTCCTAGCGCTGAGAGGCGAACTTGCTAACCACTAAGCCACTGTGCCGCCTAGATCATGAAAGAATATTCTAAAATCAGATTTGGATTCTCATGAAGCGATTATATGTCAGGTCCACGAGAGGGCGCTCTTCAGCAGCCGAACGATTCCTGATTTGTATCTGACAAGTTCCATTTTTTAAATGTATAAAAACATGGATACAATTTAATACATTTACGTTTCTTACATCATCTGATTAAAATAAAGTTTAGCACAAAGAGACAGGATCATTTTATAACGGATTAAAACATTGAATCAGTCCTACGACAGAGACGCTGATGTAAAAAGTGAGACAGAAAGACAAAGAACAACAACAAAAAAAAAAGGACAGGAAGCGAAAAAGCCAAAGATAAAGAACGAGACTAGTTTTTTTTGAAGTTGAAGGTGTTATCACTAGTTTCACTGAGTAATAATCAGAACTCCGTTTATTCAACAGGTAAACTCTCACACAGTAGAACACTGCAGTCATACAGCTTTAGATACTGGAGTATTTACAGTATACACGAAACAGCCACTTAAATGGACCATCTACTGGTGTTGGACCTCCTCTGGACCTCCGCAGAAATTCAGGACCTCAAATCCATCCATCCATCCATTATCTTCCGCTTCATTCTATATTAGGGTCGTGGGAGGGTTCTCCATGCCCATTCAGGGGAGAACGTTTTGAGCGCTGGGCAGATACACCCAGGACAGGGCGCCAATCTATTGCTGGACAAGAACCTCAAATCAAAGGTGGTAAACTGGTTCTACAGGAAAGGAAATGGAGGTACTGAGATGTTCTGAACAGTCTGCTCTCTATCTTGTCCCTGAAATCCTTCATAGAATTAAGCATTCATGATCATGGTTCTAGAACCATGAAGTTCAAATAGTTTATTTATATAGCACTTTTTACAACAGTACATTGTCACAAAGCAGCTTATGAACTTGAACCGCCAAAGAGAAACAAAAAAACCTCCTTGTTATGTTGTTTTTTTAAGGAAGAAACCTTGGAAAGACCAAGGCTCAGTGAAGGACTCATTCTCCCTGATTTCCATGTTCTTTCCGTGTCTGCGTGGGTTTCCTCTGGGTTCTCTGGCTTCCTCCCACAGTCCAAAAACATGGATTCAAGGTAAGTGGAATACCCAACGAAAGCTTGGCGCCCTGTCCTGGGGATATGTGCCCAGCGCCCAAAATGTTCTCTCCTGGATTGGCGGCTTCTCATTCTATATGTGATGCGTTTTATTCATCTGAGACGTCAGTCTGTATGGAGATTAGACCTGTGACTTGAATTTGATCATTAATCCATATTAGAACTTTAATCCAGTCAACTAAGTGACTCTAAAAGTCAGGGTTCACTATTTTAAAACTGCAAGCATGTGCAATTTTCTGGAGATGAAACAGAGGACAGCTCATGTATGCATTAGCAGAAGGACACTTTTGACAGGACAAGGCATTACCCACAAGGGTTGACCTGCAGTGCACCGGTCCATGATAGGTCCCGCCAAAAGTGTCCTGCTAATACTGTCCCCACATCACATCACCTCCATCAGCCTGAACTGCTGCCAAATTCGGAACCTTCCATCAACACAGAGCAACAGAAATCAGGATTCATCTGATCAGAGAATGTTTTTCCACGTGCTCAGTGAACCAAAGTTTGTGATCTTTTACCTACAGGGGTCTTTCTGTTTCCTTTAGAGAACAATGACTCTGTGACTAGCCGCCTGCTCCTATCCCAGCACCCCCAGGGAAAACAGGTTCCTGTGTGCGTGTCATCCTCTGTGTCATCTCAAAAAAAACTCCACATGCTTGCAGTTTTAAAATAGTGAACTCTGACGGTCTAGCATTGATGATCGGGCCTTGTTCAGAGTCAATTTGCTCACTGGATTTTAGTTCTAATGTCACTTTAATGATAAAATTAATCTAAATACAGACAGATGTCTATTCAGTGTACATGAGGTACACTGTTGTCTGTTGCCAACAGTACTAACATGCATCACATATAGATTGGGGGCTCCCCGCGACCCTAATATAGGATAAAGCGGAAGATAATGAATGAAACATATAGATTGGGAAACTGTAAAGTATCTTATGGAAATTTTTTTATGAGTTTCTGATCTGGGGCGGCACGGTGGCTTAGTGGTTAGCACCTTCGCCTCTAAGCGTAGGGGCTCCATGCTTGAATGCCAGTCTGGGTGGAGTTTCCATGTTCTCCCCATGTCCGCGTAGGTTTCCCCTGTGTTCCCTGGTTTCCTCCCACAGCCTGAAAAACATGGATTTAAGGTAAATTGACTGCTCTTAATTGCCCTATTCGGTGTGTGTATGTATCTATGTGAAAGAGTGCACCCAGCGATACATTGGTGTCCTGTCATGGTTCTATCTACCACGAAACGTTCTAGGCTGGATGGACATGGGGAACCCCCCCCCCCTCCTCAACTAATAGGGGATTAAGTGCAATATAATGAATGAATGAATGAATATATTGTGTTACTCCCAATGTCCATGTGGGTTTCCTCTGGGTTGTGATTGTGTGAGTGAGTGTGTGCCCAGCAATAGATTGGCACCCTGTCCTGGGTGTATCTGCCCAGCGCCCAAAACGTTCTCCTGGATAGGTATGGAGAACCCCCTACGACCCTAATACTCAAATAAAGCAGAAGATAATGAATGAATGAGTGTCTGATTTGTAGAAACTGAAACATGACTCCATAAAAACGTAAACCTGAGGTCAACACCACATGAACCAACAACTTATCCAAGATATAAACCTCTCAACATTTTAGATCCTCCACCAAACAGAGCAAGAGAATATTTGTTGGACTGGTGATATATTTTGTGTGTTTTCCCCTTGAGAGCTGGGATAGGCTCCAGCTTTAGCACCATGTGGGCCTAGCGGCTTATGCTAAACGCATCAGATCTGAAAGTTTGAGTTCGAACTTTTCCTCTTTTTCTTTAAAAGTCTTTAAAAGTCTGTAATTCAGTAGCCATTATGTTCTTCTCCTTCACGCCGCAGATCATAAACAATGGCGTAGTGACGCACTTTTTTTTCTCTCGGCGAACGCGTAGGAATATTAGGCACAGTTCACCGCCATTGCGCCAGTCATTACCCCTGAGTTTTCGACGCTCTTTAATTGAATCGGATCCCCCACCACACCCCCCCTCTTTCACGAAGACACAATTACAGAGTGAAGGCACAGAGGCGCTAAAAGTGGCAGCTAATTAAGATTGACCTTTCGCTAACACACCTTCAGGGGTCTGCAGGGGGAAGAAAGAGTGCATGATTAGTGCTTTTATTCTCTTTCACATGTTCAATGAGACCCTCTTATACCCCAGGCTTCCCTTTTTGTGTCTTTTAACAGACGCTGCAATTATCTGCTCTTCCATTAGCCCGCGCGGAGCAGAACTCGCCTTTTTTTAATTCGCTCTTCACCGGCTGAATGTGCGTCGATGCATTTTGTTCTCGTCAGGGACAAAATGAGAGGACGAGCAGAGAGACGGGGCTAAAGGAATCATCAGATCGCAGCTTCTGAAGTGCCACGTCCACCCACCTACTTACAGACGCAACAAGTGCTGGTGCATTAGCCCTGCGTGCGGCCGCTCGGCTTTTAGGAGCAAATGTTCCGCAGATTTGCATTATTGTAATTATTTCGAGCCCCGTTTCTTATGAGTTTCTAAAAGAGCCCTACTTGTTGAGGACAGATGTATCATTTCGGACTATTAATTAAGATTAAAGGCTGAATTTGGGCTCAGTCATGAACTCTGATGAACTTTAAGGATTTTTAAACTTTTTTAACACAAGAAAAAGTGCATCTAGACTAGTTTTAAGAACGGTTTGTAAAAGTACCCCTTTATCTCAGAGCTTCAGTGTGTCAGTACCACAGGTGCCTAGAGACCAAAAGGTTGTGGGGATTTTTTACAAGGAACCTCTTACTGAAGATATGTCATGACAGGGACTTTCTCTTGTGTGCGTAGGTACTGATGAAGTGACGGTTGACATTGTTTCAGCTTTTGATTGTCTCTGATCTATGGTTGCCATCTTTCAGAAATGGAAATAAGGAACGCCCACCACAGTTCTTCTGGGCCATGACTACCACGGACCCAACTGCAATGTGGCAGCAGCACTGCTTTGATCTATTTTGTGTGCCATATTGTTAGTTAAAGGCTGATTAATTAGTCCTACTTAAAGCTTAAAGACTTTATTACCAATGAACACATTTTCTTTGTGTAGAGCGTACAACAATGAAATTTGAAAATAGAAACCCAAATAAATTAAGAACTTTGTGTAAATTTTAATGCATAAGTAGATTTAGTAAATTAGAGGAATGGGAGAACATGGAAACTCCATCCAGATGGGGATTCGAACCGGGAATCCCTAGTGCTGAGAGGCGAACATGCTAACAACTAAGCCACCGGTCCGCTGTAAATGTAAATGTAAAATCGCCTCTCAGCACTATAGGGATTCCCGGTTTAAATCCCCATCTGGGTGGAGTTTTCATGTTCTCCCCGTGTCTGCATGGGTTTCCTCCTCTGGTTTCCTCCCACAGTCCAAAAACATTGAACAAGTCAATTGAATTTCCCAAATTGCCCAATAAATAGTGTGTACAGAGTGTGTGCCCAGCGATAGATTGGCGCCCTGTCCTGGGTGTATTTGCCTAGCGCCCGAAACGTTCTCCCCTGGATTGGCATGGGGAACCCCACTGCGACCCTAGTAGAGGATAAAGCGGAAGATAATGGATGGATGGATGGATATTGTCAATAGCGGCGCCATAAGGTCACAGAATTTAAAGTTACACGTGTGTTTGAAAAACTTTTTGTTTGATTATCGTTTGATTTAGAGGTTGCGTATCAGAAAATTTTTGATAATACTGAACAAATCGCATCCTGTATTGGTTCAGTACGGGACGAAACATTTATCTGTATATTGCATAATGGGTGGCAACCCTACTTTGAACACTGAATATCTAAAGCAGCAGGAAAAAGAACAAATCACAGTTTAATGTTTCTATTTTGCTCCGACTGACTTGACTGTCAAACTGATTCAGCACTAAAATTCTATTTCACATGGAGTGTTAAAAATCGTGGGAGGAATTGGGACCATTTTCCACTTTGTGGAAAAACTTTAATCCCCACAAAACTTTCAACCACAGAGCAGGAGAATGTGTTGTAGTCTGACTGACAAAAACTCAACAAACACACAACCAGCTGCTCTCCATCAAAATGACATGCAGTTTCACTCACGCAGTTCACATGAGGTTTATGTTCCGAATTAGGGAGGAACACATACTGAATACAGACGGTGTCTGAAATCACCTACTACCTATTACACAGTGAGCTAAAGCAGAATGGCGTGTATGTCTGAAAGCACAGTAGGCATCAGGTGCTAGGTGAGAATTCCCCAGGTGACCTTATGAATCAGATGCCATTCCCCAGTACACTGTGCTCTGTGCTATCCCATGAATCAACTGGAGCTGAAACACATGATCAGGATGAGGGGGAAAAAACATGGAAAGTGTGGAGTCAACTGTTCTCACTGAAAATGAGACTCAACCATGAAAATAAACATAGAACATTGTGACTGTATCCAATATCGAATAACATCATGATTATGAGTAGTAGAAGTTTTTACAGTGGGGGCGTGCGGGAGCGTGCTCCTCAGGGCTCCTCAACTTTGGAATAGCATTCGATTTATAGTTTGCGATTCAGAATCAATATTAATCCATTAAGTGTATTGAAATCACAATTATTTACTTTTGCAATTAATTAATTTCTTGTATGGCTTAGTGGTTAGCATGTTCGCCTCTCAGCGCTAGGGATTCCCGGTTCGAATCCCCATCTGGGTGGAGTTTCCATGGTCTCCCCGTGTCCGCATGGGTTTTCTCCGGGTTCTCTGTTTCCTTCCACAGTCCAAAAACATGGATCAAGTCAATTAAGTTCTCCAAAATGGCCCCATATAGAGTGTGTCTGTGTAAGTGAGTGTGTGCCCAGCGATGGGCTGGTGCCCTGTCCTGGGTGTGTCTGCCCAGTGCCTGAAACGTTCTCCCCTGGATGGGCATGGGTAACCCCTTCACCCTAATATAGGATAAAGCAGAAGATAATGGATGGATGGATGGATAATTCCTTATACATACATAAGGTGTAGATCTCAGGTTTGGTGGTGTTGGGTTGGTGATCTGGGATCAGTCTGTGCTGGCATGTCACCTCTTCACCCAGCTCATCATTAGTAGAGGATGTGGCGCTGAAATGCTGCTGTTTCAGGGAACCCTCTCGACTGAGTAACCCACAGTATCTGCTTCTTTTAGTTCTGCTGTTCTAGTAAGTTATGCTGGAGTCACATCAAACTCTATCAACTACATAATCAACGTGCTTGATTAGCTCAAACTGCTTTTTGGGGTATTGTCAGTTTATTTGCTGACATTTATTAGTCTTGTCAGCTCTTCATCCATGGCATTGCTGGAACGATGATTACTGGATCGAGGATTACAGGATGGAACCAGTTTTTTTTTATTCGTTTTCTTTTGGACTGGTGATGTTGCAGTCTTGCCAGGATGGCCTCACTGGACTTATTTAGTTTGTCCATTTTTTAATACGATCACCTGATCACTCCACAATCTATACATGGCTGTCCTACACTGTTGATGCTGCCCCCCCCTTCCCCCACTCAAGGAGTTCCCCACTGAGGTCACCCCACTTAGTCCTACAAGGTTTCTTTCTAGGAAACAACGTAACAGGGAGTTTTGTTTCTTGCCACTGTCGCGTCGGCTTGCTCATTGGGGATTTAAAGGCTTATAACAATGTGAAGCCGCTTTGTGATAATGTACTATTGTAAAAAGCGCTATATAACAAATGAACTTGACAATGATGGACATGTGTCCGAGGTTGTGAGGTTGTGTAGATACTACATACTTAAGCATGGGCTCGTCAGATCTAATCAAGTTGCTACAGAAGGTGATTTTGAACAATCTTAGTAAAAAAGGTTAAATGTTACTAATTCCAGACGTTCAGACCGAAGAGATTCACATATATTTACCTTGGAGCCTTAAAACATGATAAACTTGCAGAAGGTAGGAACAGTGAGTCACAGTGAGCAATATTTTTATGTCATTTGAAGTCTGCACACTTTTAATGGAACTCGAATATCAGCAGACCATTTCCTCCACGGTCTGAATGGACCAATCACAAAATGCGTATCTATGACGGATGTGGAGAGAACCATGAAACACAGACTCAATCTCGCCTCTTCACTTCTACAAAAACAAAAATACTTACTCATACTAGCGAGTCGGACGTTTTTCAAAATCACGGTCCTCCTCTAGAGCTGCTCATCAACACCACACACCTCCTGCTCCCTGGAGATGGAGGTGTGCTCCTTAGCACCTTCTCCAGGTTCCCTCTCACCTGTCCGGGCTTGTCTGATTGCAGCCAGACCCTGGCTCTTCAGCTTGCGCGCTCGCCGGGATCTAATTCTCATGTTAAGTGCAGTAATTAAGTGGAAGCTCACAGCTGGGGCCCCAACGGGCCCTGTAACACACCGAACCTTACGCCTGATCACCTGCTGCAGGAGATGCACGACATGCTCCCAATTATAATTGTTATTATTCTGATCATCTCATTCTCGGCTCCCTCAGCGCCCCGGTGCTCTCGCCGCTGGCGAGCATGGGAATGGAGATAGGGAGCAGCGAGAGCTGGAAATGACTGCCGGTCCCTCGGTTCTGGGTTTGAATTCAGGGCTTCATGCCTTGAAGCGAGTGATGTATGTGTTGCGTGCCATGATGCAGCTGGGAGTCATGTGACCTATGGGAAATGGTGGTAGGTAATTTTGGAGGTAAAACAATTACAGTTTCGTTGATTGGACCCAATTAAGCTTTATGAATAAAAGGAGATTCTTTACAAAGGACTTTTATTTTTAAGATAGTAGTAGTTTGGTATGTTCTCTCGTGAATGTATTAGGATCCTCCTTAAAACTTTAATTCATGGGCTTAACATGCAGTATACAAACCAAATCATGTGGACACCTGTCCTGATTGTAGAGTCCTCACTCAGTTCCATGGTTCCAGTGAAAGATGATGTTGGAACTTCAACATGCACCACATTCTGGACTTTTACACACACTGCTGGGCAGCACAGTGGCTTAGTGGTTAGCACATGTTCCCGATCAGGGTGGACTTTCCATGTTCCTCATGTGTATGTATGGGTTTCCTCCAGGTTCTCCGCTTTCCTCCCAAAGTCTAAATACATTTATTGAAGCTAAATTAGATGCTTTAAAATGAACCCATATAGAGTGTGTTTGTGTGTGTCTTTGTGAGTGTGTGTGCTCAGCGATAGTTTGGTGCCCTGTCCTGGGTGTATCTGCCCAGCGCCCGAAACGGTATGGAAATCCACTCCGTGCCACCCTAGTAGATGAATACACACACTGCTGAAGGAAAACCTTAGGTTTTATTTAGTAGCATATAGTCTAGAAACCGGTGGGTGAAGTTTCCATGTTCTCCCCGTGTCTGCTTGGGTGTCCTCCCACAGTCCAAAAACATGGATCAAGGTCAATTGAATTCTCCAAATTGCCCCATATAGAGTGTGTCTGTGTGTGTGAGTGTGTGCCCAGTGATAGACTGGCGTCCTGTCCTGTGTATCTGCCCAGCGCACGAAATGTTCTCCCCTGGAAGGGCATGGGACACCCCCCCACCCCCGCGGAACTAATAGAGGATAAAGTGGAAGATAAATGGATTAAAAGATAGTCTAGAAACCTGCAACCCATTAATTCATTACAAGTTTTACATCAGTGCATGACATTATATCAGAAGGTCCTCACTTTCAAATCAACTGTAGTTTTGTGAAACTAGCATAAATGTGAAGTTAAAAACAAAGCCCCTGCTGCATCTGGTACATATTTACTTCTTAGACTCTTTCCGTGTTTATCTGGGAGCGAGAGAAGAGAAAATGACTAAAGCAGCCGTCCTTCTTCACGAACACTTGCTTTTGTTCCTTCAGTTCCACTTCTGTCTCAGACGTCTCCACGCTTTAGATCCCTCTGCTGAGGCCTGCTGCTCTGCGCCTGTGGTCTATAACATCTCCGTTTGGCACAGAATGAAAGTGATGTGAGTGATGTTTACAGGATCTCACACATTTCACGTCTGCTTTAATTTCAGTAAATTCAATTAAAACAGCAGCGAGTGACTGAAGCAGATCAGTTAGGGTTTTCAACATGTGCATCGCATGGACAAAAAATATTGAGACAGTCCTCTCTATCACTGAACTTGTTCATTCCGTCCAGTTACCACAGGTTGATAAAATCAAGTCCAGAGCCATAGATGTTGGACAACCGTATGCTGTCACTCTGTGGGAACAGTTTGGGGAAGGCCCTTTTCTGTCCATAAAGACATAATTGTGTAATTTTGACAGACTTTCCCCAAAGTGACATGGAATAACTTTTTTCTCCTCTCAGCACTATCGATTCCCGGTTCGAATCTCAATCTTGATGGAGTTTCCACGTTATCCCCGTGTCTACGTGGGTTTCCTCCGGGTTCTCCGGTTTCCTCCCACAGTCCAAAAACATGGATCAAGTCAATTGAATTCACCAAATTGCCCCATATAGAGTGTGTTTGTGTGAGTGAGTGTGTGCCCAGCGATAAATTGGCGCCCTGTCCTGGGTGTATCTGCCCAGCACTGGAGATGTTCTCCCCTGGATGGGCATGGGGAACCCCCCCCCGTGACCCTAAAAGAGGGTAAAACGGAAGAGAATGGATTGATGGATGATGGACCACATTCGCCACTCAGCACTGGGGATTCCAGGTCTAAATCCCAATAGATGGAGTATTAGATGGAGAATAGATGGTTCTCCTGTTTCCTCCCACACTCCAATAAAAAATGGATTTAAGGTGAATCAGCTGCTCTAAAGTGTTCCTATAGTTTGTGTGTCCCCAGGCCCAGTGGAGGGTGAGGGTTCTGTCAGAAAGGGCATCCGGCATAAAAGACTGACCAAGTCTAAATGAAAGTTCATCGCTATGGCGACCGCTAACTATTAAAGGGTAAAAAGAGTATTTCTGGACAGAATTATATTCATTAGATGTGATAAGACGTTAAATCAATGTGGATTTATGGAAATGAAACACTCAACAAGTTTAAACAGTGCTAGTTTAGTGGTTAGGGGTTGATCTTTCGGTCCAGGAGCCACTGTGGGCCCTTTATCTCTGGGCTTTAAACCCATACTGACACCAGGGGTTGTAACATGAACAATCCTGAATTCTGACCCCATCATCAACGCTGTACATGAGTATAAAGAATTTATGAGTTAATAATTCGTGGCAGGCGGAACGGTGGTTTAGTAGTTAGCACATTCGCCTCTCAACACTAGGGATTCACGGTTCGAATCCCAATCTGGGTGGAGTTTCCATGTTCTCTCTGTGTCCGCGTGGGTTTCCTCCGGGTTCTACAGTTTCCTTCCACAGTCCAAAAACATGGACCAAGTCAATTGAATTCTCCAAATTGCCCCATATAGAGTGTTTGTGTGTGTGTGTGTGCCCAGTGATAGATTGGTGCTCTATTTTGGGTGTATCTGTCCAGCGCCCGAGACGTTCTCCCCTGGATGGGCATGTGGAACCCCCCTCGCGACCCTAATGGAGGATAAAGTGGAAAATAATGGATGGATAATAGATACTTTGTGGCTCTGTGCCAACTTTCTATCCATAAAAACACCAAATGCAAAAAACTGAAGGCGAGGGTGTCTGCATAGTTCTGATTATGCAGGTGCTTCTGGGTAAATTAAGCCCTGTTGCTCAGGCACAATAACAGAACCCAGCAATCATCGCACCCCTGAATCTAGAGCTTCCTCCCGAGGAGCATCTCTGTCGCACTTCCCTTTTTCTCTTTGTTTTCCAAAACGACTGGCGTCATGGAAAGTGCTCGCGAGTGGCGTGGACAAGCGAGAGGCTAAAGTCTGAGCTCTGAGATTCTTTAATGTGGTCTCCATGGCGATCCGAGCGTTGCTGAATGATGTGTATTCTACTCAAACACACATCTCTCTGAACTCAAACGACTCCACGGCCACAACGGAGCACAAACTGCATCGAGTTGTAGGATTCATGCAATCTGGGTAAAACCCGACTGCAGGAAGGCTTTCTGCTTTATCCTTTATTAGGGTTGGGGGGGGTTCCCCATGCCCACCCAGGCGATGGGCAGATACACCCAGGACAGGACGCCAATCCATCGCTGGGCACACACTCACTCACACATACACACTCTATATGGGGCAATATGGCGAACTCAATGGACCTTGATCCATGTTTTTGGACTGTGGGAGGAAACCGGAGAACCCGGATGAAACCCACGTGGACACGGGGAGAACATGGAAACTCCACCCAGATGGGGATTCGAACCGGGAATCCCTAGCGCTGAGAGGCGAACGTGCTAAACACTATCCACCGTGCCACCCTGCAGGAAGGCTTTCCACAAAATTTTGGAGTTAATTTTAGGTTTGCTGCAGCAACTCTGATCATAATGGGTTGTACCTGGGGATGGAGCTGGTGTCCTTCTGCAGCTGTATGACTGTAAACATATTCCAGTATGCATCATATAAATGCCCCCCACTAAGAGAGGATGAGCAGTGTGCATGGGAACCAGTTGTACCTGTTAACTGATCCTCCAATAGGCCTGAAGTTTCATGTTTGTTGGTTGGACCCCTCACCGCGAGCGGGGCTTTGAGCTCCACAGTCTCATTAATGACGGGAGACGGGATGATGGCGACTTGCTCGCTGACCTCCCGTGGGCCGTGTTAAGCTCTGTTTGTTCCAATGTGTCAATCTAAAGACCCCCAGGTGTGAATCCGGACCCCCAGACCGACACTTTCAGAACAGAGGCTCTTGCTAATGGATCTGTAGCGTGCAGGGACACACGCCCTCAGAACTCTCGATCTGCCTCCTCATTTCCTCTCGTCTTTTTTGCTCTTCCTGTCTGTGTGCGTGCCTTAATAATTCTACATTACAACAGTATTATACCCAGATCTTATGATGTCATAAGTTACAACATGAAGATTGAAGAATTACTTGAATTTCTTTAAACAAATAAACGTTTCTTAGTATTTACATTTATTCATTAAATGGTTCTCATTAATTAAACAGCATAAAAAAATTTTTTATGAATCTGTGTATTATTTGTATTTAATTTTTAAATGGCCTCAATGAGCAGACAATAGAAAGCAACTGAGTGAAATAATAAAAGAGACAATAAAAGAGGAGGAGGATGTACGAAGCATGTTTATTATTAATGAGAAATCTCACAAACAGTCTTGAAAAAATAAATTAATAAGCAGTGTGCAGTTCTTTAACAGGTTTCTTAACAGGTTCCTCAGGAAAACTATTTGTCAGCTAAGGGTGTGATGGGGATCAGCAAGCTCAGGGTCAGACTAATACTACAATAACTACAATGTAGCTGGTTAAATGATGATGTAGCTGTTTTTTTCTTAACTACTAACTGTGTTTTTCTCTTATTTGTAGGTCGCTTTGAATAAAACCATCTGCTTAATGACTAAATGTAAATGAAAGGTTCTGCTCACCATTAAAAGGCACCCATGAAGTCTAAGTACACAGTGTGGAATATCTTGGGAAAAAAATGTATTTTTCAAATGTAACATTTTTTTTTATAGAGAACTCTTATGATAAACAACATTTTAAATAAAAAATAATGGGAGAGAAAAAATAGAAAAACCTAAGGCTTACACCCTTTACAGTAAATCAGTATGGAAACACATTTTAACTCACCTGTTTTAAATCTCAAATTAGAATCACCTGTGATAAATTGTCTGTGTCCATGTGACATTATTACCCAATGAATGATGACGTCAGTGTTTTAAAAAGCCATGTTATTCCCTGTTCCTTTGTCACAATCGTGAAGACAAAGGAGCTGTCTGAGGACATAAGTTGTGTTATTATTGGCAAACACAAGATCTCCAAAGTATATAAGGCTATCTCCAAAAATATACCTGTTTCAACAGTGCCCAATGTTATTTAGAAGTTTGTCTGGATGTGGAGAGAAGAGGAAAACTGATGAGAGCTGTCTACTAAGTTTGGTGCAAAAGGTCAAAAAAACACCATGTCAAACATTCCAAGTTCAACCTGGAACAGTCTGGGTAATGTTTTCAACCAATACCATAAGATGCACACTAAACCATTAATGCTTTATGGGCAAAGGCCAAAAAAGACACCATTGCTGAAGAAAAGACATAAAAAGGATCGAATCAGCTTGGCCAAAGAGTACCTGGACAAACCACAATCCTTCTGGGAAAATGTTTTGTGGACCTATAAAACAAAAACAGAGCTTTTGGGTAATGCACACCAACAGTTTGTTTAGAGACGGCGCAACAAACATATAAAGGAAAACATATAAGGAAAAAAACACCCTATCTACAGTTAAGCATGGTGTAGGATCCATAATGCTGTGGGGCTGTTTTGCTGCGTCTGGTACTGGGAGCCTCATCCGTATTACAGGGAATAGGGAAATTGGAGAATTACCAAGAGATTTTAGAGCAAAATGTCCTACCCAGTGGAAGAACTTGGTTTGAGTTGAAGATCATGGGTCCTCCAGAAAGATAAAGAGCCTAAGCACACATCTAAAAGCACACCGGAATGGTTGAAAATTGAAAATCTGTTGGGTGAACTGAAATCGGCCATTGGGGAAAAGAACCCAGCAAACATTCAAGAGCTCGAACAAACTGCAAAGGAAGAGTGGGAGAAAATACCAGCTGAGAAGTGCAAGAAGCTTCTAGATGGCTACAAGAAATGTTTGGAGGCTGTTAGCACTGCCAAAGGGTGTGCAACCATATATCCCCCACCACGGGGTGCCTGTATTAATGGACATGCCATCTTTTTCTTTATCTTCTTTAAAATGACAACATGTAAGCTGAAAAACAATGTTCTTTGTTAGATTACTTTGGACCAATTAAAAAAATCCTGATAATATAAATTTGTGGCGGCATGGTGGCTTAGTGGTTAGTGCATTCGCCTCTCAGCGCTAGGGATTCCCGGTTCGAATCCCAATCTGGGTGGAGTTTCCATTTTCTCCCAGTGTCCGCGTTAGTTTCCTCCCACAGTCCAAAAACATGGATCAAGGTCAATTGAATTCTCCAAATTGCCCCATATACAGTGTGTTTGAGTGTGTGCCTAGTGATAGATTGACACCTATCCTGGGTGTGTCTGCCCAGCGCCCGAGGCGTTCTGCCCTGGATGGGTATGGGGAAACGCCCCCACGGCGCTAGTAGAAAATAAAGTGAAAGATAATGTATGGAGGGATATACATTTGTTACATTTCCATTTATTTTTGAAGAAATTGAACAGGTCACGCAAAAAAATAAAGGGGTGCCAATAATGGTGAGCAGGACTGTATAATGTATAATTGTATAATTTTGGTGTTCATGTTACCGTAAGCACTGTGCAGTCTTAAAATAGATCCAAGTTGTAAATGAGTCAAATCCCTTCTGTTCTAAATGCAGCTGTTTGACATTTAACTCCATGATTTAAATGTTTTTTTTTTTACCATAAAATAAAAACAAAAGATATTTTGCTAAGAGAACGCCTGTGTAAGACTGATCTATAACAAATAAATGACAATATAAATTTATGTTCTAATTTGTGTTTCAAAGCATCTGCTTGTGCAGCTCGTGGTTTAAATGCTTATGTAAAAAAACGCCGACCTCAGGAATATGAGCACCAGTTTACCGCTCCTGTTTCTTTATCACCTGTTAAACATATTTTTTTCAAACATGTTAAATCAAAGGCTCCACTGCAGGTGGTAATAAAACCACAGAAAGCACCAAAGAACCTGCATCTGCATCCAACCGATTTCAGATCAGTCAGAAAAGATTAACAACCAAAGATAAAAATAAACACAAGCAAAGGCACTGAACGTTGCTTTCAAAAATATCACCTTCATTATCGAGCGCTTTTATATAAAAACTGTAAAAAAGTCCATCTGATGTCGGATTTCAACGCAGAGCCACAGAACGAATCATTTCACTAAAACAAATCAATGCATCAAACACGCATGTGTATTTACAAATTATATAACAGTATAAAGCAGTTTGTATACAATATTTACATCGCAAATGAACTTTATATAAAAACCACATCAAAACTATTATATACAATACAGACTTTTATTCTGACGCCTTCATTTTTTTTTTAAATGCCAGGTTGCAATATTTTCTTAATGTCTAATTTTTTTATATATTGTATTATTCTGACTTTGTTTTAGAAAAAATAATGATTACATTTTTTTAACGACTGAAGAATGACTCTGTAAAAAATACTGGTTTAATTACACAATATAGTCACAGCTCTGTATGCAAGCAAACATGCTAAAGCTGAAATTGCATTTTAAAAATGGCGACACAGGGTGTCTACTTAGTTTAGATCACCACATGGTGGCTTTAGGGGGAGCCATTTTGTATAAGGGACACAATTTGGCAGGTTGGCTGCGTTTGGGGGAAAAAATTGTTGGAGTGTGTTCATGAGATTGTGATTAATAAACATGCATATCTGCTAAAATTGTAACCCGACTCATGGTCTATTCCTCGTCATTGCCAATATTTACATTAGAAAATGGTTTATTCAATTGAAATTATGTTGAAATATTGCTAGCAAGTTCTAAAGTCAATAAAATCTAAGCTATACCGTATTAGCTTTTACACTTTTAACCTTCTTACTTAGGGATTCTGCCTTTTTTCTTCTCTTATTATTCAGGTACGCAAATTACTACTTATGTAAAAGATTTATATGTATTTAGATTTATGCATTTATAACAAAGCAACAAGTTATAATGCATTTTAAAGTTCCACTCCCCCAACCAATATGGAGGCTACATTCGTGTGCCGCTATTAGAACAGAGGTAAATGTGTCTAACCAAATTACAATTTATAACTAGGATGTGGTAGCTCAGTGTTTAGGCTATTGGGTTATCAATCTAGGTAGGTTCAAAGGTTCCATCCATCCATCCATCCATTATCTTCCGCATTATCCCATATTAGGGTTGCGGGGGGGTTCCCCATGCCCATCCAGGAGAGAACGTTTCGGGCGCTGGGCAGATAGACCCAGAACAGGGTGCCAATCTGTGGGAGGAAATTGGAAATCCAGAAGAAAACCCACGCGGACATGGGGAGAACATAGAAACTCCACCCAGATGGGGATTCGAACCGGGAATCCCTAGCGCTGAGAGGAGAACATGCTAACCATTAAGCCACCGTGCTGCCCCAGGTTCAAAGATTGTGTTGTATAAATTTCAGGTCCACTGAAGTTAACATTGTGTGTCCTTGAGCAAGACCCTTAACCCTAATTGCTCCAAGTTTTGTAAGTAACTTTGGATAAAAGCGTCTGATAAATATTCTTTCATTCATTATCTTCCCCTTAATCCTCTACTAGGGTCACAGGGGGTTCCCATGCCCATCCAGGGGAGAAGGTTTTAGCCGCAGGGCAGATACACCCAGGACAGGGCGTCAATCTATCGCTGGGCACACTCACTCACACAGGCACACACTATATGGGGCAATTTGAAGAATTTATTTACCTTGAATCCCACTTGCTATATTATATACTAACTGTAAATATAAAAATGTAAATAAATAGGTTAACTGGCGAAGCTATACTATGTAACAAAGCTATGCTACATTGTAAAACTAAGGCATTAAGCTAAAACATTGTGCTGTTTATGTTGCTAAACTGTTATATTGTGTAATTAAAAGTATTTTATGATCATGTCTAAAGCGCAATCCTTAAGTCGCATGATTACCATTAAAGTTCATTTCCAAAATTAACCATACTTCAGTCTGTTAGTTAGCTGATGCTACATTTCTAGCATAATAAAATATTTCAGTGCATTGAATCGAAACTCCGTCAACAATAATGAGTAATGTTTCAGCAAATTAAAAAATCTGATTAGAACGAACTCTACTGCTAATTTGATATTATCACAACACTGGATGATGTTGCTTTAATGTACAAATAAAGGTAAATGTCCACTAGGTGGGATAGCAGGATCAGAGCTCTAAAGGTTAGCACGTGACCGCAGAAGGTCCGTTTCAATGTCTGAAGCGGTGTCTGTTCTGACCAGCCTTTCCCCAGGCACGATTGGGCATCTGAAAGGTGGGAGGCTGAACTGGGGATTTTTTCAGCACTGTTGCAACACTAACCTCTACTATCTGTATAGTGATGAAAGAGTGAACCAGTGCAATAGACTACAGGTGAGAAAAAATATGACCAAACAAACGGGGAAATAAGACTTGAGTATCGATCGCATACATTAACAATGTCAACAAAAGGCACAATATGCTGCTTAAAATTACGAAACATGCACCATGTGCTAAATACAAACATAATTCAAAGTCCTTACAACATTATAAACACTGTATGGATAACTGTATGCTGGTCCCAGTGCGTTGTCTATGACATACATGGTTTGGTCATTTTGGTGTAGAAGAACTGTCCTAACCATACAGAGCCCTGACCCCAAACCCATCCATCACCTTTGAGGTGAACTGAGATTGGGAGCCAGGTGTTCTCATCCAACATCTGAGTCTGACCTCATAAATGATCTTACGCTAAAAGGGACCCCACAGACACCATCACGTATAAAATCATGTATAGAGCCTTTTCAGCAAAGTGACAGCAAACAGGAGACCTACCCGGAATAAGATGCTTTAAAAGCTTCGTTAGGTCCAATGTGAGGGTGTCTGCATACTTTTCTTCATACAGTGTAAATAAATATCTATAGAACTTTTTTCATTGCTTCCCAAAAAATGTGTCATAAATAAATAGAGTGTTTACTACACACAAGAATTTGGGTATAAGAACCACATTAGTATGATCCTTAAGATCCCCAGAGAGGCTGCAGAGGTGTGTGTGTGTGTTTGTGTGTGTGTGTGTGTGTATGTGTTTTAACCCGAGACCCAGCTGTGTGTGTTATTTTTGACACCACTGTGTGAGAACCCCTGCTGGTCAAAGTTAAAGTCCAGTGCATCGCCGTCCATCAGGGCGTCGTGCAGCACACTCTCAACATCGCACTCCAGACGCTCGATGGCCATGTCATCCAGGTCGCTAGGCAACCGTTCCAGTGGGTTGTGATAGTGCTGGTGCTCGCGGTGATGATGATGATGATGATGGTGGTGATGACCTGGAACAGCTGGTGCTGGTCGGTGATAACCGTTCATACTAACCATGCAGTAACTGGGAGGTGCTGGCTCCACGGCTCCTCCCCCTAGGTGAGGCATGTGGGGATATGGCTTCATGTTGCCATGACGACCGGGGTGCCCTGGAGGCGGTAGAGTGCAGCCGTTCATGCCTACCAACGTGGAGGAGTGTGTGTGAGGACCAGGCGCTTTTATGTGCCCTTGAACACCGTAGGGAGCATGTAACCTCCCTCCTGCCCCTCCACGGTGTTCAACTGCCTCCATAGGGGGCAACACATCCCCTCGCTGCTCTGCCTCGTTACTCAGGAGCTCCTTTAAAAGCCCAGTAGAGCAATTAAACTGCCCTGGATAGGGGCTGTAACCCCCAGCTTTACCCTCTGATGCCGGCATACTCACGCCACTCTGCCATTTATGGAAATCAGGCCCACTGCTGTACGGTGAAAACTGGGCATGTGCAGCTTCCTGAGCACCAGTTTTAGGGGAAAGCAGGTTCAGATTATTTAACAGGTTCTCCATCACGACATTTTTGCCGCTGAAAGAGTCGCTGACCTCAGACAGACTGGGCAGCTTGGTGCCCTGATACACCATGTGGATTTCACCCTCACCCACCTCCTCCTCGGGGAGAAACGGCGACCGCCGGCCACTCAGTGTGCTCGCGTCCGAGCTAGCTCGTGTCCGGAAGCTGTTCCAGGTCTCAAAGTCGTCGTTACTGTGAGAGTTCGGACTTCCGAGCCATTTTGAGTAAGCCGGACTGTTTGACACGCCATCCAGACCGCCCTGCATCGCCACCTAAACACGAAAAACAGATTTAATAATTCTTTCATTCATTCATTCATTCATTATCTTCTGCTTTATCCTCTATTAGGGTCGTGGGAGGTTCCCCATGCCCATCTAGGGGAGAACGTTTCAGGCGCTGAGTAGATACACCCAGGACAGGGCGCCAATCCATCGCTGGGCACACACTCACACACTAACACAGACACACTCCATGTGGGGCAATTTGGGTAACTCAATTGACTTGATCCATGTTTTTGGACTGTGGAAGGAAACCGGAGAACCCGGAGGAAACCCACGCAGACACGGGGAGAACATGGAAACTCCACCCAGATGGGGATTCGAACCGGGAATCCCTAGCGCTGAGAGGCGAACGTGCTAACCACTATCCACCGTGCCACCCTGCAGTAAGGCTTTCCACAAAATTTTGGAGTTAATTTTAGGTTTGGAGTTAATTTTAGGTTTTGGCAACTCTGATCATGATGGGTTGTACCTGGGGATGGAGCTGGTGTATGACTGTAAACATATGTATGACTGTAAACATATTCCAGTATGCATCATATAAATGCCCCCACTAAGAGAGGATGAGCAGTGTGCATGGGAACCAGTTGTAACTGTTAACTGATCCTCCAAACTCCACCCAGATTGGGATTCAAACCCTAGTGCTGAG
This sequence comes from Corydoras maculifer, assembly GCA_019802435.1. Classification (NCBI taxonomy): domain Eukaryota; kingdom Metazoa; phylum Chordata; class Actinopteri; order Siluriformes; family Callichthyidae; genus Corydoras; species Corydoras maculifer. Next base: position 193,030 of record JAFMOD010000147.1, read on the forward strand.
AGGCGAACGTGCTAACCAGTAAGCCACAGTGCCGCCCTTAATAATTCTTAAGCATCTAATTCACTCTCTTTTCTAGCTGCATCTCCTAACCTATAAGTACAAATTCAAATCTAGTAAATACTGCTTAACTGATAAAGCAGTGCTCTTTCAGGTAATGAGTATGGAGAGCTGCACAAACTCAGATGGGATTCGGCCGTCACGCTGAAAAATGTCACTTGATGCTAGAAACCCATGGGAATCACAGGGCTCACCTTCTTCTTGGCAGCGCGACCGCGACTCTTGATAAATTTGCTGTTATTATCCATGGAGGCGGCTCGGCGGCGTGGAGATTTTCCGTTCTTTCCTCCATCAGGGTTCAGCATCCACCACGAGCTCTTCCCAGTTCCCTCATTCTGCACACGGATGAAGCGACTGTGCAGCGAGAGATTGTGACGGATGGAGTTCTGTAACAAAAATGAGTCGAACATGAATTAAAGCTTACTGCACATTCAGATTCTACATTTAAAATGACACAGAAGACTCTGAATCTGACCTTTCAACATCGTTTAACTGATAATCTGATTTTATTTAATTACGTTTCTCTGAGTAGAGAAATGTAAATGAGGGACACATGCCTCATGTTCGTGTGAAGTTGGTGTAGAGGTTATTTATTTTGCAGTTTAGCTGCTGAACTGTCTGCTGGAGCGGAGTGGTGTGTAAGTGTTGGTGCTGCGCAGCTGGATCGCGGTGTCATTCTGGTGCTGTGTTTAAGGAGGAAGAATAATAATATTGTAACGGCGAGGGTCATTTTGCTGGTGATGGGATTGTTATTGTTGCCGTGGTCATCACTTCATCACTGAGAGAGGAAAGAGATCATCTTACTGATAATAATCACATGACTAAAGCATGAGAATAACAGGAGTCCAGTGTTTTTGGAACAGCATGTGCAGTGTGTCGTTACAAACACAGGATTCCCTCATATCAGTTCCATCAGGGTGAGATCATGAGGGTCTCTCACCTCAAACAATCATCGCAGAAAGCACCAAAACAAGAGCAACTACACACACCCGCATGCAGAGAACCTGTCAGAGCCGCATCGCTGTTCTGACAAGGTCCTGGAGTGGGATTGTGGAAAATCAATTAGAGGAACTTTAATAAGATGAGAACTTAAGTCATTAATCTATTACCATCCTGGCAACCAACATCGAACCAATATAAAATATCAAACAGCCAGTCATGGGCAGCACATTGGAGTAGTGCCTGGTGCACTTAACGGTCTCAGGTTCAAGTCTTGGACAAGGAGGACAAGCTCGTGTTTGTGTGGTTTGCATGTTCTCCTCATGTCCGTCTGTTTTCCCCTAGTCCTAAAAAGTGATGAAACAGATAAGACCAAATTGCTTTAGGTCTGAATGTGTGTGTGAGAATGTGTTTGTGTGTTTATGTGCTTTTCATCCTATGAGAGCTGGGATAGGCTCCAGTACCAGATTTCCACAACCCTAGTAAAAATATTCATTTATTCATTCATTATCACCCGCTTTATCCTCTATGAGGGTCGCAGTGGGGTTCCCCATGCCCATTTAGGGGAGAAAGTCTCGGGCGCTGGGCAGATACACCCAGGACAGGGCGCCAATCGATCGCTGGGCACACACTCACTCACACACACACACACTCTATATGGGGCAATTTGGAGAACTCAATTGACTTGATCCATGTTTTTGGACTGTGGGAGGAAACCGAAGAACCTGGAGGAAACCCACGCGGACACGGGGAGAACATGGAAACTCCACCCAGATGGGGATTTGAACCGGGAATCCCTAGTGCTGATAGGCGAACGTGCTAACCACTAAGCCATCGTGCCGCCCCCCTTGTAAGAATAATTGGATTAAAAATTAATTAATTCTTAACTGACAGGTTTTAGAGATAAGATTGGATTCCCAAATGGTAATGAAGGTTGAGGATGCTATCATTTTTGGTACATCCGGATCAGATCCAGGGCTCCTGTTAGAACATCGAGAACTTCACGAAATACCAGGGAACTTTAACAAGAGAAGGTTTTTGATGTTCTTTAGCAGGTGGACCAATACTTGTTGTATCAATCGATGTTCATCACTGTGGTGTTGTTTACAGTACAGAGGGTTGACGTGAGGAATCTGGCCGCAGCCGAAACCCAGCACATGTGTGCATTTCTGAAATTCCACTCAGCTTCTGTCACCATTCCCTTTCTTGTTTAGGGAAACCCAATCGCAGGTCTATAAACAGGAAGGTTGTCAGAGGGGCTTCCTGTGATGAAGGAAGCGCACTCAAAAGGAAGCCTGAGGTCAGGTGCTGGAACTTTAGAGGGAGGCTGTTGAAATCCTTCAAGCTCTAAAGTGAGTAAACAAACAGGATTGTTTGCTGGTTCTACATTTTAAATTTTCTGTTATAGGTCAGCCCAAGTCTTCTAGGTAACAGAAGGTGGTTAGGGTTGTAGCTCTTTATAAAAGCTCTGTATTGTTATTAGTGTGTCTATACATGAAACTGAAGTTTGAATTAGACTTGTGAGTGAAGCTTTTACGCAGAGGTGGAGCTAGTGTATGAGATAATGGAGATTAGCTTTGAGGTGGTTTATGCGACACTTGAGGAAATTCTGGCAGGATTCAATGAGCCAACAGAGCCACAGAGTAAAGCTCAAAAGAGAGGATGAACACGGGCACAAAAAAGAATGAAAATGTGAGCAGGAGAGGTGAAAGAGGTTAAAAACAGTGAGACAGGAAAGGGGAGGGTCTTCCTGCTGAGAGGGAATAAGGTCGGCGGGTTTATAGTGGTGTGTGTGTGTGTGTGTGTGTGTGTGTGTGTGTGTGAGTGTGTGTGTGTGTGTGCGTTCAGGGGTGCTGGCAAAGACAGGAACAGAGTGATACTGTAAACCTTCTTTGTGTCTAAAAATAAATGGTATCAAAGGTCATTATTCCCACCCTATGGCCTATTTACATTGGGTTGCCAAACCCCCCCATGTTCACTTCATTACATGTGAAAGTTTTCTTAAATCAGGACATCTGTGTGCAGCATCAGGACCAAAATTTGCAATTAATACGTCTCATAAACAGAGTAGGTGTAGATGCTCCACATCCTCTAAATGAGTATGAGTGGGTCCTTGGGTCAGTCACAACTTGTGAGGACTGCAGTCCATTCTCGGGTTTTTGAGTTTATGTACTCACAGCCTTGTTCTTGATTTTAAACCTGGAATCAGCCTGGAAGGAAAACTTAAGGTTTTTTTAACCTACATTCTGTTTTCTTATCTTTTTGTATCACCAGAAACAAAAACAATCACATTTCATCCTTTATGAAAACCCCAGGAGTAGATCTTAAAACACACCCCGACAGTAGTAGTACTCTTAATATTAATATTTTAAGATTTTGAAGAATGATGCATCTACTGAGCATGCGCAAATCTCATACTTCCAGCAAATACGGACAGCAGTACAAACTGAACATTGTGAGAAGAAACAATTAGGTTTGTACATGCAGCATGTGATTCTGACTCTTTCACATTCGAGACACTTTCTGTTACTGCATGACCTCCATCATGGGTAAGAAGGAAGCCCTGCAGAAAGGCAGATGCACATAAAAGCCCCACAAATGATTTGAGTCATCGAAGGTGAGATTGACGATTGAGCGCAGTGTGAACGCCGTTCTGCTTTTCTGCACAGAAGGAAACTGTTGCAAAGTGCATGTGCAAGGGTGGCTAGGCGCGCTGGCAATTAGCTCATCGCCTCTTTAACATCAGCAGATTAAATAAAATCAATTTTAACAGACTGGCACTCAGAATGGAGGTTCTTCAGAAGGCCATGGAGGAACCATCTGCAAATATCCTTCAGAAAACATCTGAATTTCATCCAGCCCTAATCACAGCCTCTGTGATTATTACAATTTTTAGTTTAAATCAGTACAGTTTTGAACCAAACAGCTGATTAGCTTCGGATAGACACATTGTGTGTGTGTGTTTGTGTGTGTGTGTGTGTGTGTGTGTGTCTGCGCTCTAAGAACCACTTGCACATCTTGTTTTTTTTACCCATCTGTATCCTGTCTAAACCATTTAACAGTACCTACTAAACACACACACACACACACACACACACACACATACACACACACACACTTTATTTTATTCACAACATTATGAGACCGAATTTGTTTCTATTTTGTACTCGGACATCTGAACTTCATCGTGACTCCACCCTGTGATGGGACAGAAATCACAGGGTGTTAGATTATACTTAGTTTCTCATACAGCTCTCAGACCTTTTTACGCATATGCGAATTGTGTACATGTGTGTATGCATCGTGTGTGTGTATATGTCTATTTTCCTGTCGTCTATTATCACTGTTAGTCTATGACTACAGATTGACACTGACATAATTTAGTAATAAACACTTTAAGTAACATGTACAGCTGCTTTTTGGCAGCCAGTCAAGCATCCAGTCACCACAATAGCCACCTGTTGAGGTACAAAACCAAAAATACCCCCTCCATGAACTAACATACATATCTCCTACACACTGTTTACATGAAGGTATACACTATATGTATAATGATAGTGTTCAAAATAATATAATACATACTGTACAGTGAGAATAGTTTGCATTCGTGTAGAGTATATATATATTATATGCTGTGTATAGAATACAACATATAACATTATATTGTACTCATATATATATATATATATATATATATATATATATATATATATATATATATAATATTATAGTATATAATATTTAGAACTAAGTATTTAATGAGTGTGTCAGTGCCAAGAATCAAGACAATCTATCAATATTAAATAAGATGAAGAAAAAGAAAAGCAAAGGAAGTGTGAACGAGGAAGTGGTTAAATCATTGAAATTAGGTGTGTGTGCATTTTATCTCTGCACACCTAAAGCTACAGTCTACCTTTCTGCCTCTCACACCCACACACCCACACACACTTTCTTTCTCTTACTAACTTGTTTAACCCTACATGCCAAAACTGTCCAATCAGAATGCTGCATTTCACATGCCACTGAGAGACTCGGTCCATCACTCAGATCAAACACAGTGACAGCATTCGGACTCTGTCTCTCAGGACTTGTTAGAAAGAAACAGCCGTACAGGAAGATCTGGTCCTCTCTGATAGCATGACCCCTGACCTCATTTCACCTCAGTGTAGTGCCCTATTCTTCCCGTTGTTCACTACATAGTGGTAATGTTTACTGAACCATGCTTAGTCTGGCTTAGACTTATCTCGCCCAGTTTTACACACAAACACACACACACACACACACACACACACACATGCATACACATGCACGCACACACCCACACATACAGGTCACAAAATCTCATTATTTATGTAGTTGAAAAAAGGAGGGACAGGAAAGGTGGAGTAATTTAAACCCATGTAAGAACGTAGTGTAAAACAACACTAGATACCTACACACACACACACACACGCGCGCGCGCACACATACACACCCACACTGTCATACAAACACACCTTGGTACTGAAACCCCGGGCGTGACTCAGTTATTCCACCAGCATGAGGCGGTGTGTAAAGGTGGAGATGAATCATTATGTTTTTACTCCATTATCACACGGTAACATCAATGCAGTGTTAATCAGCTGGACCTGCAGGATACGAACTGCATAGCTGTTAGATAAAAGGCTCCCTCACAGTCGTCGTTCCAATTCATTCCAAAGGTCATGCGGTTCACATACTCAATAAAGACAAACGATTTAGTCTTTTAATTGAGTCACTAATGTAAAGTAATTACCGTTCCTCTTTGAGATGGAGCACATCGATCATTCAGACCCTGTTAGGCAATTTTCAATGGATCTGTTTATCGACGTCTGACCCAATGTCTGATGTCTGGATCAGTTCCGATGTCAAAGTTGAAAATCTGATCCAAGTAATGTGGGAAAGCATTACGCGGGGTTAAAAAACCAATTCATGTAAACAAACAATTGTATGGAAAGTACAATCAGGCTCTGATCTGAGAAGGAAAAAAAAAACTAAAAAAAAGTAAACAAGAAACAATGGAAGAAAATAATGAGCAGCTCTGCTAAATAAATAACTGAACTGACAAAGAACTCAGTCAAAGACGCAAAAAGCTTTGGCCAGACGAGAACTGAAATGTTTTAAGTTTTTAAGTCTAGCGGTCTCAACCGCAGACGTCCAGGCTCTTTTGAAGTGTTTGGGTGAGTGTAGATGAAATGATGGAGGCAGGAACTCTCACACTAACACAAGGTCACGGGAACGAGGGCTTATCTGTCCTCTGATTCCACAGTCACACCTTTCCCACATCACACGTCACACACACCGCTCAATAACGTCTTTCCCATAAAAATGCAAGTGCGAAGGTCGATGATTTGCTTCGTGCCATATGGGTTTGTGAATCGAATGTAAAATGCATTCATTATTATTCAGTCAGTCAGTAAATGAATCAGTGAATCAATTTATCCGGAGCAAGATTACTTGTCAGTGTTCGAATCAGTTAATCCATCGATCTGGACAGAGATTTGTAACATTTACATTACATTTACATTTAGTCCTTTAGCAGATAGTTTTAGCCAAAGCGACTTACAAATGAGAACATTACAAGTCAGTAGTTAAGGAAGAACCCAGCTACACTGGAGAATTTTCAAACCTGGTCATTTTCCTATCCTGCATCCCACCCCACCTTTTTTTTTTACATTAGGTGTTTGTGAAAGAGATTCAGTTGTTTATTAAAGATGCCAAGTTACTCTGCCTTACGGACAAATTTGGGAAGATCATCAACAGCTGAAGGAGAATGGGTCCCCCAATAAGTCTTGGTCCTCCCAAGGTTTCTTCCTTAAATAACAACATAACAGGGAGTTTTTTCTTGCCATTGTCACATCAGCTTGCTCTTTGGGGATTTAAAGGCTTTTTATTCTGTAAAGCTGCTTTGTGACAATGTACTGTTGTAAAAAGTGCTATATAAATAAATAACTTAAACTTCAACTTGAAGATCGGAGGGAGCTGTAGCTCAGTGGTTAGGGTGTTGGGCTATCAATCTGAAGGTTGGCGCTTCAAATCCCAGGTCCACTAAAGGTACCAGTGGGTCCTTGAGCAAGAACCTTAACCCTTTTTGCTCCAGGGATGTTGTGAATAACCCTGTGCTCACCTTGTAAGTCGCTTTGGATATAAGCATCTGCTAAATGACCAAATGTAATGTAAAGATCGTTCCACCGTTTTGCAGTGGTGAACGCAAAGAAGTCAGAATTAGCACGTAGGTGATTTGTACTGGTCATTAAATAAGCTGGTGTTTTAATCAGCCGATCGTGGGGAATACAGCATTCTGTCTACCAAAGAAGTCCTTCCCACTGGAGCCGAAGAACTTAAGAAGCATAGGGTAATGTTGTGCAGGTGTCCTAACGGTTTAACACACATCAGTAAGAAAAACAGACACCAGGTTTAATATTTTTGTGCCCCCTCGGGGGTGAAACTGTCCAAGTTGCCCTCAAGTTGTGATGTATAAAGGACCCGTGGGGAACAAACGGCTACAGCCTGTGTATTGGGCATGTATTATGATTTCGCTTGCACGTGTGCTCACTACAGGAAGTGGTGCTCTGCGTAAAACCCCTCGAGGCGTATGAACGTGTACTCATGCCCATGTGTGTGTGTGTAAGACATTGTACTAAAGTTTAAGAAAACACTGCTCCTGTCTGATCTGTTATTCTCTCTCCACACTGCAGCTATTGTTTCTGTCACGTCATCATGTTCCATTTCATTTGTGTTTTTTTAAAACTTTCAAATTCTTAAACACCTGAACCGAGGAGGCTGTCGGCATCCTTTGCTATTTAAATCACTAAATATCATCCCTCATAAATCTATAACCCAATCTATTTCATCAGGACCAGCCCAGGTGAAATAAAAATGGAATTAGCAGAACGCATGTAACCGACCAAAATACATGCTCAGAGATTTATTGTGTAAAACGTCAGCGTCTGCGTTGCAGTCAGAATTAAGAGAGTTCGTTGTTGGTTGCAGCCGATTCAGTTAACAAACTAAAACATTCGATTAGCCTGAACATTCTCCAGTTCAGTAGCAGGCGTTAAACCCAGTGTCCTTCCTTCAAACATTCACTTTTTTCTTTCAGGGAGGAGGTTATTAACACGGCGCGTATTTTCCAGTCACTTATCAGGAAACGCATCATCGCTCATTGTGGCCGACGTGTTCTCTGTTTTCACAGGAAAGTGCCGAAATAAAAATAACCCAAGCTCGAGGTTCCACCGGAGCTGCTGGACGAGACGTCAAACAGCCCTGTTGTTTTCAGCAGCGTTTTCCCCAGAATTAAAAAAAAAAAAAAGAGTTGACGATTTTACAAAAAATTATCCTTAACAGCTGCTCATTAACACAAAGGCTAACCTTCTCTTCATCACACATTCAGTTCTGATTTAAAACCATCTACACCTTTAAACTTACTTCTGGTTATAAGTGACAAAGTATAAGTGACAAAGTATCTAATCGGAAACAGAAAAAAAAATTGTGTTTTTTTTTTTTAAACACAAATTTAAAGATGCAGTGTGTAATATTCAGGGGGCTGTATAAGCAAAATATATAAAATAATTCCCTATGAAGGCGGCACGGTGGCTTTGTGGTTAGCACGTTCGCCTCTCAGCGCTAGGGATTCCTGGTTCGAATCCCCATCTGGGTGGAGTTTCCATGTTCTCCCCGTGTCTGCGTGGGTTTCCTCCGGGTTCTCCGGTTTCCTCCCACAGTCCAAAAACATGGATCAAGTCAATTGAATTCTCCAAATTGCCCCCTATAAGAGTGTGTTTGTGTGAGTGAGTGAGTGAGTGTGTGCCCAGCGATGGATTGGCGCCCTGTCCTGGGTCTATCTGCCCAGCGCCTGAGACGTTCTCCCCTGGATGGGCATGGGGAACCCCACCGCGACCCTAATAGAGGATAAGCGGGAGATAATGAATGAATGAATGAATTCCCTATGAATCTGTGTTTTGGTTTATTTTGATCATTTTGATGCTACTTTTTAATTAGATTGAGGATGCTCAGCTTTCAGGCAGCTGACGTGTCGTGCATCAATGTTTGATTAATAACAATGCCGCCATATTGATCAGAGACATTTAAATAATTGGTCACTAAAAAAGCATTTGTTTTCACAGATTTTTGAGGCAAATTTACCAGAATTGAGATAAATGGAATAAATTTTTTTTTTTTAATTAATACTATTATTTAATAACTGTAAAATCACTGTACAATATTCAGACTTCACTTAACTCATGCAGACACACAAACAAAAAGACTTGAAATGGGGAAATTTAGAGCATTTAATTTACCTTGAATCCAGGTTTTTAGACTGTGTGAGGAAAATGGAGAACCTAGAAGAAACCCACACGGACATGGAACATGGAAACAGGATCAGGATTTGAACCTGGATCTCCAGCGCTGAGAGGCAAAAGTGCTAACCACTAAGCAACACAATAATAATAATTCATTCATCCATTATCTTCCGCTTTATCCTATATTAGGGTCGCAGGGAAGAACATTTCGGGCGCCGGGCAGACACACCCAGGACAGGGTGCCAAACTATCGCTGGGCACACACTCACACAGACCCATACACACTCTATATGGTGCAATTTGGAGAACTCAATTGACTTGATTCATGTTTTTGGACTGTGGGAGGAAACCGGAGAACCCGGAGGAAACCCATACGGACACGGGGAGAACATGAAAACTCCACCCAGATGGGGATTCGAACCGGGAATCCCTAGTGCTGAGAGGCAAACGTGCTAACCACTAAGCCACCGCCCAATAATAATAATAATAATAATAATAATAGATAATAAAAATAATGGGCGGCACGGTGGCTTAGTGGTTAGCACGGTCGCCTCTCAGCGCTAGGGATTCCCGGTTCGAATCCCCATCTGGTAGGAGTTTCCATGTTCTTCCCGTGTCTGCGTGGGCTTCCTCTGGGTTCTCCGGTTTCCTCCCACAGTCCAAAAACATGGATGAAGTCAATTGAATTCTCAAAATTGCCCCATATAGAGTGTGTCTGTGTGAGTGAGTGTGTGCCCAGCGATGGATTGGCGCCCTGTCCTGGGTCTATCTGCCCAGCGCCCGAGACGTTCTCCCCTGGATGGGCATGGGGAACCCCACCGCGACCCTAATAGAGGATAAAGCGGAAGATAATGAATGAATGAATAATAATAATAATGCTTTAAAGCAGTTGATGTTGATGTATTTGACAGTAATGAGACAGAAAGGTCACATACAGGTGACTGAGTGAATAATGCTTTATACTCCGTTCCACATTCCACAACACAAAGCAGCAAAAACAACTGAGAGTTATGTACAGGATGGAACGAGTCAGGCATGAATGGTGTGGATCAAACACACCTAACGACTCGTCCGCTCATTAATATTAACTCGACATCAAGAACAGGTGTGAGAACAGGAAACGCAAAAATGAAGAACACTTAAACACCGCAGACTTGTTGCAACTCATGTCATTACTGTTTTTATTACACGCAGAGCAGAGCTTCACTAATCTCAAATGAATCAATTAACAATCAAAGGTGTACACTGAAATCTACAAAAACAGTGGTGCACTATTTATCATTTTACTGTGATGTGTTTGTGTATTAGTCACATCACAGGACATTAAATGGGGAACAGGTTCTGTTTTAATTACACTCATTTGAATAAGGAAAAGGTGGCACGGTGGCTTAGTGGTTAGCACATTCACCTCTCACTGCTGGGGATTCCAGGTTCCCAATCTGGGTGGAGGTTCCATGTTCTCCACATGTTCATGTGGGTTCCCTCCGGGTCCTTGAGTTTCCTCACACAGTCCAAAAACATGGATTCAAGGTGAATTGAATGCTGTAAAATGCCCCATATAGTTTGTGTGTGTTTGTCTGAGTGTGTGCCCAGCGATAGATTTGTGCCTTGTCCTGGGTATATCTGCGAAACATTCTCCCCTGAATGGGCATGGGGAACACCCCCCCCCGCCCCCCCGCAACACTAGTAGAGGATAAAGTAGAAGATAATGAATGAATGATTATTCACCTTACAACGCAATGAACCCAATGAGTTTTCACTTATCAGTAAACGATTTACCGACTCAAACATAGACAACAAATTAAATTCCATTCAGTATAGAACCAAAAAGCACCATATAATCACTGTGGGACAATCCACATCCCTGTCCATGTAAAACTCTGATGGGTTTAAATAGGTTTTAAAAACAATTGTCATTTTTGCATGCCTTTTACTTTTGTAAATATTTTAACTAAAGAGCAAGGCGTGAACAGGTGAGAAAGAACTGCGTGCAACATGAAACAAGCAAAGTAATTTTGCCTGCAGAAAATTATGCATACAATTCAGAGGAAATTTTAATGAATGAGACAGTGAAATCCAGCTACGTGAAAGACTCTGAATCTGATTCATAATAACAAGAAAAGGCAAGCTACGTGTTTGAGGTGTTTATATTTGCTTATTAGCAAGCATGCTAAAACTATGAAGCGAAAGCACACAAAGAAAAAGAACAACTAGGTAAAGATGTCAAAAAAAGGTTTAATAGTCAAATTACTAGGAGTTACAATGTGATTTACAAAAAAATGACTGATTATTCACCAGTTAGCACAGTGGCTTAGTGATTAGCATGTTCACCTTTTTTTTTCAAATTTGAGTCCCAATCTGGGTGGAGGTTCCATGTTCTCCCTGTGTCCACGTGGGTTTCCTCCGTGTCCTCCAGTTTTCTTAAACAGTCCAAAATTTGGATTCAAGGTAAATTCTCTAACTTGCCCCATATATTGTGTGTGTTTGTGTAATGCCCAGTGATTGGCGCCCTGTCCTGTATGTATTTGCCCAGCGCCTGAAACATTCTCCCCTGGATTGGCATGGGGAACCTAATAGAGGATTTAGCGGATTAGAGGATTTAGAAAATAAATGAATGAATGATTATTCACCTCACAACGCAATAAACCCAATGAATTATCACTCATCAGTAAACGTTTTCATTGATACTGCCAAATCAAATACTTTTGTTGTTTCGTATTAAATCTTGTTTCAGGACGTGTCCATTTTTAATGCAATGTAACGGCAATACAACATGAAAACATGATCTCTACACTTGTTGGTTTCTCTCAGGTCCTCCTTTCACCATAAACACATCAGTGTGCCCTAGGTGGTGTGTCTTTTAGGCCCTCCGTCCAAAGTACTCGCACTGATCCACACGTCCTTTTAAACTTTGAAAAAGCATTTTAAAGAAAGACCAGACTTTGATGTTGGAAAATGGAGGGAAGTGAGTGCACGGCTCAGGAATGGAGGATGTTCGACGCGTTTCCCCTCTCGCACCTTCCTCCCTCTCTCCCTCCCTCCCTCGCACCCTCCTGTTATTGTGCCCTTGTGTTAAGTGCACTCAAATGTAATCCATTTCAAGTCACTTTTAAACAGCCTGAAGCTATGAACTGCCAAAATATCTCTGCCAGAACTTTGGGCGTGGTTCCGATACATCCACACAGACCTGTCTCAGGGTGAAAGACGTTTGTTTGTTTCGGAGCAGGTGAGAATAAAAGGAGGCGAGGCCGAGATTAAACGCCGCACCTGACTGCAGGTCTGGCTCTCTCTTCCGTCAGAGAGCATCACTCCGTCCGTCTCACGGCTTCGTTAATCCCTCCTTGGCTCACCTTCCCGAGCTGAACGTCTGCCAGCCAGCAGTGGCTTTCGTGTCGTCGCTGACTCACGCTCTTAGTATCCTGTCGGCTGTGTTTCCGCATAGGAGATGCACTTCGTTAAGAAATAAGAACGACGTCTTTTTAGCTATGTGAGCTATGTAAAACAAGTGATTCCTTCAGTTCAACACAAATTCCTATCAGTGCAACTGAAGTCTTTTTGATTTATTATCTGATTTTAACATGGATTACTTAAAGTTTAACTTATTTCAACCAAATGACTCGATCAAATTCCCTTGTGTAAAAGAAATCAACCACATCAAACAAGTGATTTAAAGACATGAATACAAAATTAATTAGCATCAAGATTAAAAAAAAAAACTGAAAACGGACTCAATCTCATTAAAACCGTCACGTTCACACACTGATATTTTAATGCAAATACAAGTCAAATGGGCCTTGATCAAGTTTCTTCACTGATCCAATTATTTCCATCCATCCACCTATTATCTCCAGCTTTATCCTCTAGTAGGGTCGCGGTGGGGGTTCCCCATGCCCATTCAGGGGAGAACATTTTGGGCGCTGGGCAGATACACCCAGGACAGGGCGCCAGTCCATCGCTGGGCACACACTTACTCACACAGACACACTCTACATGGGTCAATTTGGAGAATTCAATTGACTTAATCCATGTTTTTGGACTGTGGGAGGAAACCGGAGAACCCGGAGGAAACCCACGTGGACACGGGGAGAACATGGAAACTCCACCCAGATTGGGATTCGAACCGGGAATCCCTAGTGCTGAGAGGCGAACGTGCTAACCACTAAGCCACCCGATCCACTTATTTCTTTAATTGCGAAATGAGTTAAACCCTAATTTTAACCTATCAATTAAATTTAAATAGAGTCGAGTACATTTTAACAATTGATTTAACAAGGTAAACTGATTTCCATAATGGACATAACATAAATCTGAGCTATTCATTTAACAAATAACTCATAGTTTTAATGACTGATTAATAAATGACTGCATGGAGTCAGGCTCCAAACGACTCACAGAACTGAACCATCGTAGCTCCAAAACGTTAAAAAGAGTGTTAAAAAAAACTTTACTGCAACAATTTGTAAAAATGTTTGTTTAACTTTATTAAAGCCTACAGACAGTTCCTAATGGTTTCCTGTGCACTACACATGTGCCCTACACAGTATAATCTAATAACAGTGTTCATGTTGAAATCCTGAACGTTATGTATAAGCGATCCAGAACCCTGGCTTCTGGCTAAAGTTCTGTTGTTCCAAGTGAAAGGTAAAGCTACAGTTCCTGTACGGAGGTGTTTATTATAAAGCCTGCATGTTTATTCTGATTTGGCCTGAGACCAAACTTTGCCCATAAAGCCCCAGGATTCCTGTATACCTGCGATTGTGCAATTAGAGGTCAGGAGTCAAACTGCTGGAGGCTGAGGCTGATAAAAATACTCTCACGTGTTTTATTGTTACACCTTATTACCCCTGAATACTCGAATACGCATGGCATTTCCTGATTTTACAGAAATTTGGGGTGCAAATACAGGTGACTATTTATAACTCAAGAAGAACTGAGCTGGAGGTGAATTCCCATCATCTTAATGTAATTCAAATGAGAAACACTGTAGGTCACTATTGTTTACTGTGTATTAACTTGGCACGCTTGTTGGTACCAGACCAGATGCTCATTCATTATATTCTGCTTAATCCTCTACAAAAGTCGCAGGGGGTTCCCTATGCCCATCCAGGGGAGAAAGTTTGGAGCGCTGGTTAGATACACCCAGGACAGGATACCAATTTTTCAATGGGCATACACACTCACTCACTCACTCACTCACTCACTCACTCACACACACAGACACAAACATATACCGTATGGGGCAATGTAGTGCATTCAATTTTACCTTGAATCCATGTTTTTGGACTGTGGGAGGAAACCGAAGAACCTGGAGGAAACCCACATAAACCACTAAGTCACCGTGCCACTCCAGCCCAAATGCTACAGTGGGTTGCAAAAGTATTCATACGATGTGCAAAATTATTCAGCCCCCTTTTCCCTGAGTGCAACCAATTGCATTCAGAAGTTGCCTGATGACTGCTAATGACTTAAAAGGGTCGACCTGTGTGTAATCTAATCTCAGTACAAATACAGCTGCTCTGTGACGGCCTCAGATGTTGGTTAAGAGAATATTGGGGAGCAAACAGCATCATGAAGTCCAAAGAACACACCAGACAGGTTAGGAATATGGTTTTGGAGAAGTTTAA
>JAFMOD010000147.1:208405-225903 GCA_019802435.1 Corydoras maculifer
CAGGGGGGCTGAATAATTTTGCACATTGCACTTTTCAGTTTTTTATTTGTAAAAAAATTGTTGATTCATGTATAACTTTCATTCCACTTCACAATTGTATACCACTTTGTGTTGGTCTTTCACATTAAATTCCAGTGAAATATATTTATGTTTGTGGTTGTAATGTGACAAAATATGGAAAAGTTCAAGGGGTATGAATACTTTTGCAACCCACTGTATGAAGACTTTCATCTATCCATCCATTATCTTCTGCTTTATCCTCTACTAGGATCGCGAGGGGGTTCCCCATGCCCATCCATGGGAGAACGTTTCGGGCGCTGGGCAGATACACCCTGGACAGGGCGCCAATTTATCGCTAGGCACACTTACTTACACATACACACACACTCTATATGGGGCAATTTGGAGAATTCAATTCACATTGATGCATGTTTTTGGACCGTGGGAGGAAATCAGAGAACCTGGAGGAAACCCACACAGACACGGGGAGAACATGGAAACTCCACCTGGATTGGGATTTAAACCGGGAATCCATAGTGCTAAGAGGCGGTCGTGATAACCATTAAGCCACCGTGCCGCCTGCAATGAAGACTTAAAAAGCTTAAAAGAAGTAGGTTGTGGTACTGAAATCAGATTGTTAAACCTGATTGTTGTAAAGTGTTAACACCTCAATTTTCACAAATGTGTCAGTCTTGTGGGTAAACCTACGGATCACTTATTACCCCATGACTCTTCAATTACTAAAAAAAAACATGAGCAGGAGATATTTATTGAAAAGCTTAACACTGAGGTTCATATTAAACTGTATACTGTTCTTGGCTGTGTAAGTAAATTCCACTGTTTTCAGGGAGTTTGGTCCCTTTTTCTATTAATATTGCTCAAGAATGTTTTTTAAAGCGTCTCCTTGTGATCAAGGTTCCAACTCATTCTAAAGGTGTTCAGTTGGACTCACATACAGTCATCACATTTGAAAGACTTTATTAATGGAATGACAATTATGGGGTGTACACAATGCATGCATGATGCTCTTTTACAAACCAAATCACTGCTGTCTGAGCTTATGGGACGTGGACATCACAGTGAGCATGGCTTCTCGCCTGCAAAGAGGCAAAGCCACTGAGTGAGGGTATAATGTCTCTGGTGGTTGGACGAACAGGCTGGCCCTTACAGTTTTCTGATCAGAGGCCATGGCGGAGGCTGTGAAGTGCCTTTGATCACAGAACTTCCTGGTGGTTCCGTTGCTCCGTACATGTTTATGAAGACTGCTGACTGCTGAAATGCAGCGCACGTCACTTCCTTTTGACATTTTTGCTAGGGGATTTTTTTCAGATATCAAAGAAATTCTAAGAAACGATTTTTGGGTTTCACATATTTGCTTTTCATACAGCGACACTTTCATCTGTTCTCCATCTCAAACCTGCAAAAACGCTAATTGCATACTGCACACCTGCACACGTGCAGCGAAAGGGAGACTAAGGGAGAGAGATAGATAGAGAGATAGAAGAAAGATAGAGAGAGAGAGCGAGAGAAAGGGAGAGAGAGAGAGGGACACTGAAATGACAGCCAGACAGGGTGAGAGGGAGCGATCACTTCATAACGAGAAACCACAAATTCTACCTGCCTTAAAGATGCTCCAGATAAGTTCCAACTGTTCCACTGCTTTTTCAATCCTATATTCTGGTTCTGATTCAGTTCTGATACATTACTGATTCAATTTAATTTTATTCCATAAAAATCCTTATTCCAGAATGAATCCTGGTTTGCTATAATTTAATCATAATATAAAAATATGAAAAAGCAACAAGAATAAAACTTTTTTTTAATTATTATGTAATATAATAATAATTATAAAAAAAGTACAGTTTCTAAGTGTAAATGCAATCTGTTCCATCAAACCATAACCAAACCATGCCAAACCATAACTTAACCATAACAAACCATGACTTAACCATATCAAAGCATTATCTAGACCTAACCTAACCATATCAAACCAAATTAAACCATAATAAACAACATCATTTTACTTAACATTCTGTTACTTTTGGAGACCAGCTTACACCACAATTATATAACTACACGACAAACACACACACACACACACACACACACACACACACACACACACACACACACACACTCTCTGCACAGCATTACCCCATTAGTGCTGCTCTTTAGATTGATGTACATCATATGACAGAAAGTATGTGGACCTGTCAATCACACCTCCATCATGCCTTTATGGACTTCACAGTTCACAGGTTTAGTAGCCTGACCATCAGAATGGATCCTCTTTTTATTCTAATTTTTACATGTTTACATGTATGTAGATATACAGTTGGTAGTATAAAATGTGCACATCCCCATCATTCTTAAATTTATTAAGCACCAGTTTGGGGAAGACCCTGCACTGTTTCAGTATGACCGTATCCATGTGCGTGCTGAGATGTGTTTTATGAGAATAAGCCTTAAGAAACAATGGTAAGAATCAGACTTTCTTTAAAGACTCTGTCTTGTGAAAATGCGTTGAGGTGGTCAGAGATTGTGATAAGTAGATCTCAGGTTTAATATTGATCCGGTTGCATCAATTTATCATATAGCTGCTTTGTGATCTTTTTTTTTTTTTTTAATTATACAATTCAAAATATAAGCCTGGGGCCCTGAGTATCACTGAGTTCCAAGTTCTACTTTGGATAAAAGCAGATTTACATCCTCTCACTGTTTCTTTGAAGAATCTAATCCAGGATCAGCTTCTTACTCTGAACCTGCTGCGCTTACATTTAATGAGACATTTATCAGTCCTCTACAGGTAACTTACCATCTTCAATAAGGACCTTGGTGTGATGCACATACTTTACTCCTTAAATAATAACGACCCTTTATAATCATGCAATGTGCTATTCTGAAGGTCCATTCCAATGTCTAATATACTTAAGTATACTGAAAGTATATTTAAACAAACAAAGTATTGGGACATGTAGAGAAACTGTTATAATTTCCAATTCTAGGTTGGTTTATTACATTTATTGCCCTGTTCAGAGTATTTATAAGTTCCAGGTTATCCCAAAAGTGTTTAATAAGTTTGAGCTCACAGTTCTGTGTGGGCCAGTCAAGAACCCAACCTACCCCAAACTGTTGCCACATGGTTAGAAGTATACAGTTTTCAAGAATGCATGGCTATTACTATGTTTACTATGAATATGCCCAAGAATATTCTTAAAAGCGTCTGCTTGTGATCGAGGTTCCAACTTCCAAAAAGGTGTTTATTTGGGTCAGGACTTCTGCAGTGTCATTCCATTTGAAAGACTTTAATAGTGGAATGATAATTATGAGGTATCAACAATACCGGCATGATGCTTTCCTACAAACCAAAATACTGCTGACTGAACTTATGGGACATGTACATCACAGTGAACATCACAGGGACCTTCCCCAAACTGTTTCCACATGGTTGTTACTATTTTTGGCTGTGTAAATGAATTCTACTATTTTCAAGGAGATTAGCCCGTTTTTTATTAATATTGCTCAATAATTTTCTTATGAGCGTCTGCTTGTGATCGAGGTTTCAACTCATTCGTAAGGTGTTCAGTTGGGTTAGGACTCCTTAAGGATCATCACATTTGAAAGACTTTAATAGTGGAAGGACAATTATGAGGTGTCCAAAATTACTGCTATGTATCGCAGTGACCTTCCCCAAACTGTTCCCACATACAGGGCTGTTTATATTAAGCCCCTGTGGTAATAAAACGGAATGAAAATGTCATTGAAACAAAACGACATGACTAAGAGTTGTGTCATGATACTTATATCTATCTGTGGGAGCGGTAGCTCAGTGGTTAAGGTGTTGGGCTATCCATCTGTAGGTTGTGGGTTCAAATCCCAGGTCCACTGAAGTTACCAATGTGGGTCCTTGAGCAAGACCCTTAACCCTCATTGCTCCAGGGATGCTGTAATTAACCCTGTGCTAACCTTGTAAGTCATTTCATTCATTCATTCATTATTTATTCATTCATTATCTCCCGCTTGATCCTCTATTAGGGTCGCGGTGGGGTTCCCCATGCCCATCCAGGGGAGAACGTTTCGGGCGCTGGGCAGATACACCCAGGACAGGGTGCCAACCTATCGCTGGGCACACACTTACTCACACACACACACACACACTCTATATGGGGCAATTTGGAGAACTCAATTGACTTGATCCATGTTTTTGGACTGTGGGAGGAAATCGGACACGGGGAGAACATGGAAACTCCACCCAGATGGGGATTCGAACCGGGAATCCCTAGTGCTGAGAGGAGAACATGCTAACCACTAAGCCACCGTGCAAGTCGCTTTGGATAAAAGCGTCTGCTAAATGACCAAATGTAACGTAAATGTAGTGGAGGTGTGTGTACACGTGTATGTTTGGTACCTTCCACCCGGCGGAGCTGTTGCTGTCTCCTTTATCTTTGAAATAAGGCACACTCTTCACCATCCACTCGTAGATCTGTGCGAGCGTCAGGCGCCGATCCGGCGAGCTCTCTATGGCCTGTGTGATCAGGTCCGCGTACGACATGTTACCCCAGGCGTTCCGCCGGCACGAACTGCTCTTCCTCTGCGCGGACGACGCCGATGAGGAGGACGGGGACATGGAGGATGCCGTGGAGGAGGAGGAGGAGGAGGAGGAGGCCAGCGGCTGCACCTGTTCCTGTGCGTGCACCTGAAGCTGCACCTGGACGTGGGGTTGCACCTGCCGCACCCGCTGAAGCTCCTGCTTTTCCTCCGACTCGGTCTCCTCCAGCAGAGCTAGGCTTAAGCCCCCCATGAAGTCCAGCTCGCGTTTGTCCGGAGCCGCCGCGGGTGGCGGGGACCCCCCGGGCTCGCTGAGTTCTGGTCTCCGCAGCGGCCAGGTGCACGAACGCGGCCGGCAAAACGGCTCGAAATCCGGGTCGCCCTCTCCCGACTGGAGCCGCTGCCCTGCTTCAGCCATTAGAAAGATGTGAAAAGAACTACGAAGGGATGCGGGTGGTCACCCCTCCACCTGCCCGACACGGTTGGAGTAGCGCGAGTTGCCCCCGTTTCAACGTCCCGCCGCGCGGCCGGCACTCATCATCTACTCACTGACTCGCGCGCACCGAGTTACTGTACCTAAAGCCGCTGCCGGGCCACGCCCACTCCGCCTGATTGACACCCCGTCTCCGGCCAATCAGCTGCGCCCGCATTTAAAAAGCAATCACGCTGATTATTTGCATGGTTCGGTACAGGGGCGTTTTTTCATTCATTATCTGTGGAAGGAAACCGGAGAACCCGCAGGAAACCCACGCAGACAACATGGAAACTCCACCCAGATGGGGATTCGAACCGGGAATCCCTAGTGCTGAGAGGCAAACGTGCTAACCACTAAGCCACCGTGCCAGGGGCGTTTTTAGGGTTTAGAAACATCAGATCCCTTATTGCCCCTCTGTCCTCTTTAAAAAGTGCCCTTTCACGAGTGCATTTATCCATTTTTCAAACTGTTGTTACATTCATTTTGTTGTATTATTTATTAGTTATATTGGATACAATTAAATAACATGAAATGTTTGTCAGCAGTGGAGAGCACATTCAGTTGTAATAAATGATGGTTTTGGCTGAAATAGAAATTAGAACAGGGGCGTTTTAAGGGTTTAGAAACATTCTTTCCCCTCTGTCCTCTTTAAAAATTGCCCTTTCATGGGTGTATTTATCCATTTTTCAAATTGTTGTTACATTCATTTTGTTTGATCATTTATTAGTTAATTCATTCATTCATTATCTTCCGCTTTATCCTATATTAGGGTCGCAGGGGGGTTCCCCATGCCCATCCAGGGGAGAATGTTTCGGGCACTGGGCAGATATACCCAGGACAGGGCGCCAATCTATCGCTGGGCACACACTCAAACACACAGACACACTCTATATGGGGCAATTTGGAGAACTCAATTGACTTGATCCATGTTTTTGGACTGTGGAAGGAAACCGGAGAACCCGGAGGAAACCCACGCGGACACGGAGAGAACATGGAAACTCCACCCAGATGGGGATTCGAACCAGGAATCCCTAGCGCTGAGAGGCGAACGTGCTAACCACTAAGCCACCGCCTGTCATTTATTAGTTATATTGGATAAAATTAAATTACATATGAAATATGTCTGTCAGCAGTGGTGAGCTCATTCACTTCTAATCAATGACGGTTTTGGCTGAAACAGGGGCATTTTTAGGGTTTAGAAACATCAGGGGCTTTAGCCCAGATCCCTTATTGTCCCTCTGTCCTCTTTAAACAGTGCCCTTTCATGAGTTTATTTATCCATTTTTCAAACTGTTGTTACATTAATTTTGTTTGATCATTTATTAGTTATATTGGATACAATTAAATAACATGAAACATGTCTGTCAGCAGTGGAGAGCACATTCAGTTCTAATAAATGACGGTTTTTGCTGAAAAGTTTTGAATAAACGAACCTCAGTTTCGGCAGAAAAGCATGAATCCGTTTTATGAGTCGGTCGCAGGTGAGACAGTTTTAACAGGGTTTTGTTTTGAAATACCATAACTTTGCAACAGTTTGCGCCTTCAGAAAAATTCTGACGGTTTCTGAAAGCTGAGAACCTGCTCTTTACAGCCAACATACAGTTATTACGGTAACTTTACTCTCGGTACTGGCGAAAAAATTTGTTTCCCTCAAACACACACAGAGCTTAGAAAGACAAACAGCTGACGGTGACTCCAACGTACAGTCCTGCTGCTGGAGGAAAGGCTGCAGAGAAAGCTGCTCTTATTTGATCCGGGGCTATAGCCCCGAAAGCCCAGGTCTAACGATGCCCCTGCTGGAGAGCGCACTTTTTTGACGTGACCTATAAAACTGGTTGTGGAAACCTTTCGGGGTAAAAGCATGATATTATCTCGTCGCGCTCCAGAGATCATCATGTCTTTAAAGTGCAAAATTCACCCCAGCAAGAGCAACATCCAGGCTATTAGTCACATCTAAGCAGCCGACGAACATTTTAATAACATTTAAATAAAATAATGCTTGTGAAGTCAAAGTCACCGAGCCTTTCTCTCAGTTTCAAAACGTAAACTCTGCTTTATTTGGATATTCAAATAAAGTTAACTAAAGCACCAAAGTCTTTTTTAAAGAAATCAAAATAGTTTTTTTTTCAACCTTATCTACAAAAGATACATAAGTAAAACAAATTAAACACCACCTTTTGAACAGAAAGATAAGAATTGAATATACAAACTGTAAGATTAAGAAAAAGATAAAATATCTATCTCTCCCTCTCTCTCTCTCTCTCTCTCTCTATATATATATATATATCTATGGTATGAAAAATAAAAAATAAAAATAAAGTGAGGTAGTGCAAATTGCAGTAACAATCTGTACTTAAAAATCTGTACTTCCCCACACTTTTCTCACATAGTGTAAAGCATGCACTGTTTCAAAATACATATTTGAAATGAAAGTCCTAATTCTTGCATTTATATGATATACATTTACATTTAGTCATATAGCAGACACTTTAATCCAAAGCGACTTACAATTTAAGCACAAGGTTAATCACAACATCTGGAGCAATGAGGGTTAAAGATCTTGCTGAAGGACCCACATTGCTAACGTTAGTGGACCTGGGATTTGAACCCCCCAACCTTCAGATTGATAGCCCAACACCCTAACCACTGAGCTACCTCACCCGCAGTGTATACAGTGTAATATAATTCAAGAGAAATAAATAATAAAAAATTAGAAAACTATATGTATAGCATAATTTCCAATGTATTACAACAACTATTAAATCATATTTATCTAGAAACTAATATTTAAGCAAATCACTCAATTATTAAAGGTCTTACTTCACATTAGTAACTTTGAGCAAAACAAAACTAAAACATGAACCAGCTGACCGTCTTTTTTACAGCTGCCTTCCACCCTAAACTATCTAGATTTGTAACTCCACTGATGAATCAGATGGAAATAAAGCTTTAAAAACTGGATCTTTAATTAAAACTTAATGGTAAAATGACGGCCAACTGTGTTAAGAGTCCGCCAGATGAAGCTAGTGAGCGTCGGTTTAACATCGGTGGACACAAAGCTTAATATGAGTAATAAGTCAGATAATATCCCAATACCTCAACCTTGCACAAGCTGCTGTGCTCTCGTACCCGCGACTTAAGTTGGCAGCAGGGGGATTTACATAGTTATTTAGGCCACTTGGCTATTCATTTAATATTTGCATGGTGAATATGAACTGGAACATTAGCTCAGGTGGCATCCAAATTTTACTTAGGCATCCATGAAGTTTCTCCTGACACCCATCCATCTGCCTATCAGTGTCACGTGACCCCTGTGATCTAATTAAGATGGCTATTTTTAGAGCAGATTTTAAATAACTACTTAAATGGAAACCTGAAAGTGAAATGAGGTCAGATTAAATAAAGCGGCTGAATAAAGGAGAGGTGTTTAACACAATCTATTTAAAACTCTGTCTGTCTTTATTCCGACTCACTCTCCACCAGTTTACACTCACACTAGCACACTACTGCGCTTCAGATTCGGATGCTGTAAGAGTCGGAGTGTGTGACATAGCGCACCCAGCGCTGCGACGGTCCCGTCGGCGTCGGAGGGAGGCGAACGAATCGGACATGTAGTCCTGTACACGTGTGTTTGGGAATCTCGAAGCTCATACTCACAGGTCCCACCTCCATCAGAGAAGCGGAGCTCAGACCAGGAACTTCTACCTACAGGACATTAAAGAACCAGATTAGGAACTTTTTATACTATAAACCTGAACAAACCTTAGCTTATGATGAATATGATGTAAAACACTTATAGCTACATCACTTCCCATAATGCAACTGTGTGCCAAGACATTAAAGAGAAATATTAGCTGTGTTTATATAGAAAATTTCAGGGAATTTGTGAACATAAACGCAGGGCTCCTCTGATTTCTGTAAAAGAACCAATTCTGAATGTTCTGTAATGAATTTAGCTGAATTTGCATATATTCATAGGCATGTTACTTTATATATTATAGGTGTGACCTCTGAGACAACCTCATGACCTCTGAACTTACTGACCTGAAGAAGGTCTTAACTACAATATCTAGACAGAGTGAGGGGTGAAATTTATGGATCTAATTAAAGCAGCACATGCATATCAAGTGTTTATGTTTATTCTTTGATGAGATGAGAGAGGGACATTCTCATCCATGTTACTGTACACAGGTTTTGTAATAAGGTGAGCAGAATAAGCCGCAGAACCTTAAACAAAGACGAGAGCTGAGATCCTCCAGGAAAACGAGGAATCTCCCAAACAAGAGCCTTCTGTTTGGACTGAAGCTCTGCTTTCTGATCAGGACTGCTCAACTCCTGAGATACACTGAAAGAGAGAGAGAGAGAGAAGCAAAGAGACGGAGACAAAGATACAAAAAAGAGGCTAAATATAAAGAATTGTTATATTAATTTATTTTGCACATTTAATATATTTTTGTTCAAGTCATGTACAAATAACAGATGCTTCATTTGAAAGGCTAAAATAGAAACTAATAAATAAATGACAGTAAAATCTTCAGTTTAAATACATTATCCACTAGAGGGCGCAAAACGACCCACAAAGAAGCACTAATGAAGAGGTGCAATTTACGAGGTCTACCTAATGGAGCCTTTAGGTACAGGAACAGTCACTGTAACGTTGATGGCTGCACTGTAAAGAGAGGGCAATAAGGGATGGGGCTTAAAAATGATTTAAATGTGATACATATTAAAGAAGTAAATCTAAACCTGTTAGGTGGCAGGTCACAGCGCACTTTGAGAAAGATCATCAGCCTGTAGAGAGAAAAAAAAAAAAAAAATAGTCCATAGTTGGTTCAGTGGCGGGTCGTGCATTTCACACCTAGGCCTTTAGTAATGCTCCGTCTGAATAACTTCACCGTTTTATAACTATTTCATGACTATAAAAACATCTTATTATGCAGAAATGCAGTATAAAGAACCTTTGTATCGCTGGTAGATTGTAGCAGGACCGCAGGGACTTTGATTAGAGTTCATTTATGATCACATTTATTAGAGATCAGTCATGCTCCACCTGATTAACATGCACCCACCACTGTTTAGTTTGTGAAGATGAGCAAAAGTACCTGGTTTATAATTTTAGATTAAGCTCATCCCAAACCAGTTGGATGGGGTTGAGGTTACTTCACTTACGTTCTTAAATTGATCATTTATTTTGCCTACTGTGCTTTACACACAGAAGGCTTTGTCCTCCACATTTAACCCATCCTTGCAGTGAAACGTACAGATATACAAACTGGTGAAGTGAGCACACGTGCCCGAAGTGGTGGACAGCGCACCCAAAGATTAATTGGGCTTAGGTGCCTTAGCAATTGGTGCAACCGGAAATCAAACCGAATAGAAACGGGCCTTCCCCCAAATGTTCATGACTATGACAGCGTGCTCGGATCTAATGAACAATTTTGTCTATTTAGTAGATGGAATCACATGCATTCTGACAGAATAGTTAAGATTGTTGGAGATGTACCTGCTCCCATAATCCTTCTCCACTGTCGGGAAGAGACGGAATGGAGGTGGACATGGGAGTTCATCACTCAGGTGGTACTGCATCAGGGTTTGCTAACACACACACACACACACACACACACACACACACACACACACACACACACAGTAAGTAACACTAGATTGAGTAACCTCCACCCTCACTGAGTAGATAGAGAGCAAAATAGGTTTCA
Source organism: Corydoras maculifer (assembly GCA_019802435.1). Lineage (NCBI taxonomy): Eukaryota > Metazoa > Chordata > Actinopteri > Siluriformes > Callichthyidae > Corydoras > Corydoras maculifer. Next base: position 219,143 of record JAFMOD010000147.1, read on the forward strand.
GTTCATGGTGTTTAGGAGGAACCCTACCTCCCCCTGACTAGGGCTGAGTTTTAATATCCTGTACGTGTCGAACTCATCAAGCTTTACCATCTGGTGAAAGCTGCACTCATCCACCCGAACAGCAGCTCCATATCCTTAAAAAAGCAAACATTTACCAGAAACTTTTATTAATTTACAACTTTGATAATTTCTTATGTATCAGATGTTGGATTAATTCATGTCACATGACCAAAAACGTGTGGACACTGAAACCATTTTTATAAAGTCAACAGTGGGAGGGCCCTGTCTTGTTGCACTACAGAACAGTTTCAAAACATGTTTGATGGGTTGTGGAGGTGAAGCTCCAATGAGCCATCCCGATCTTACAGGAGTAATGTCAAAGATTTGACGGCTACCAATCGAATAGCACTTTTTCTGAGCAACATGGTGTGTACACACTGCTGTTAAGGGTTTCTATGGGTTTAATGTAAACAGCAACATGTTGCACTTTTTATCCATTTTGCCTACTGTGCTTGCAGTAGGCGGAGAAATTTCTCCTTATTCCACCCTGCAGTGACACTCACATATACACACACTGAGTGAATAGAATGAGGGACCTTCAGGTCGCAAGGGTGGTTCATTAAACACAAGCCTACTACTGCTCCTTTTAACCCTGCTGTAGAACTGAGAAATGTACATGAGTCCAAAATAAAAGTGTCCACATACTTCTGCACTGTGTATTGTGTGACTTAAGCATAAATAAAGTTAATGAATGTTGGCGGCATGGTGGCTTAGTGGTTAGCACGGTTAGCACGTTTGCCTCTTAGCACTAGGGATTCCCGGTTCGAATCCCAATCTGGGTGGAGTTTCCATGTTCTCCCCGTGTCCGCGTGGGTTTCCTCCGGGTTCTCCGGTTTCCCCCCACAGTCTAAAAACATGGATCAAGTCAATTGAGTTCTCCAAATTGCCCCATATAGAGTGTGTTTGTATGAGTGAGTGTGTGCACAGCGATAGATTGGCACCCTGTCCGGGGTGTACCTGCCCAGCGCCCAAGACGTTCTCCCCTGGATGGGCATGGGGAACCCCCTCTCAACCCTAACAGAGTATAAAGTGGAAGAAAATGAATGGATGGATGTAGATGAATGTTAGCACCTCTGAGCTGGGACTTCCCGATGCTGAGCTCCTCATTCAGACCGATCCTCATCTCTGCACCAAACAGACATCAGGATCTTAATCATAGCAAGAATGTAGTGTAATGTTAGAAAGTGTTCAGATACCTGGACATGATGGGAGAAAGCATTTCACTTTGATCTCGCCAACAACATCTGCTTTCATCAGGACCCCCTAAAGCATTCAGATAAAAGCTTTTTATTTCATCCAATGAGTTAAATAACAATCTTAACACAAAAAGAATATAAAAATAGCATAAAATAAATAAAACTTAAAAACAAAGGACCTTAAAAATGTACTTAGGAACTTCCAGTCCTGGACCTGTTCATCACTGTGCAGTAATGACATCAGGTCAACACTTACATTGGAGCCAATCACCACTGAGAGTCTCTCCAACACGTCCACGAAAACCTCCTTCTTCCCGAACTACGAACACGTGCACACAAAAACAGACACACCTACATTAGTATAACTGTCAAGGTGACATCTTTATTGTAATGTAATTGTAAAAAATTAATAGGTTTTTTTGTTTTGTCATTATTTATTAAAGTTAAAGAAAAAATGAATATAAGGTGAAAATAGAATAAAATATGTGTTTAAACATTTGGTTTAAACTTTGCTGGCTATGATGTCATTTTACCGGAAAGGTAAAGGGTCATGTGACACACGAGTGAATTGTAAGTCAGAACCAGTATGGCAGAGGAAAGTGATGACATGCAACCCTAGCCAACACCTGGTCTCAGCACATGGTAAATGTTTGTTTAATTGTGTATTTATATTTATTATTGTGTATAGATTATATATGATTATATGTGCGGGTTTTAAACATGGTGGCTTAGTGGTTAGCACGTTCGCCTCCCACAGTCCAAAAACATGGATCAAGTCAATTAAGTTCTCCAAATTGCCCCATATAGAGTGTGTTTGTGTGAGTGAGTGTGTGCCCAGCGATAGATTGGCGCCCTGTCCTGGGTGTATCTGCCCAGCGCCCAAAACGTTCTCCCCTGGATGGGCATGGGGAACCCCCCCCGCGACCAAAATAGAGGATAAAGCGGAAGATAATGAATGGGTTTTAAACTATTTTGTATTTTTGACAGTGTCTCAGGAAAAGAGAGAAATTAAAAAACTTCGGAAGACATGTGTACAACTCTTTGTAGTCATTCCATTGGACCGGTGTTGCTACAATTAGTTTAAAACTGTATAGTTGTTGTAGCACTAAATTTGGAGAATAAATTACCTGATCTGTACTAGAGGACATGATTGGTCGAGATGCTGCAGTGCTAGGAGCAACTTTATTCTGCTGAGTCTCCGCCCCAAACTGCAGCAAATGCACACACACACACACACACAAGAGAATCCTATGTAGATTATAACAGCACTTATCTGAGCATTTTATTACTGCAAGTTTCATACATGTAGCATTTAATTGTAGCCCATCTTACCAGAGCGACGTTACCTAGGTCCAACAGACTGAAGGGTTTGGCTGCCACTGGCTCTGTTTGTATGAAGTTCTTCAGGATGTCTGTGGAGGTGGTCTGGATGTAACCGTAGTCCTGAGGAACAATCAATCAATGGTTTGGAGACTACAGTAAAGATCCACAGATGCATCACTACCAGTAAATCAATAAAACTGTGCTTTTCACGAACCACCATCTCATCCAGCAGCTCGTAGATCAGAGCGAAGTTCATGCGGACGGTCTTCTCACACACGCTGCCGCAGTAATCTTGAACCAATGCTGCAAACCTGCACGGCAGCAAAATCACACAGTGATACAGTCAGGAAACAAAACAGCAGTCTGACAACACAGACCATACAGATGTTCCTGTGGATGACCTGCTAAGGAACTCCACCATGGTAAATGGAGAAGAGTTCCACCTCGTAGAGACCACCCAGTACAGTCCGGCGTGACGGATATGAACGAAATAAACATCCTTGTGGGTCTGAGTGGGAGAGAGAGAGAAACACCACATACAGATCAATATATAACGACATTCTTAAAAGCAAAAGGTGAACAGGTACTCCGACTATGACCAGGTGTATTTAGTACCATAGCTCGCTTTTGATTTCAGTTTCCACAGGCACATTCTGAAACCTTGTGGATGAAGTGTCAATGCCACAGCTGCCTTTTACTGTTAAAGGTTTGGGGAAGGCCACAGTAGAGCTAGTTAATATATCAGAAATCCATCCATTATCTTCCGCTTTATCCTATATTAGGATCGTGGGGGGATTCCCCATGGCCATTCAGGGGAAAACGTCTCGGGCGCTGGGCAGATACACCCAGGACAGGGTCCCAATTTGTCACTGGGGGCACACTCACTCACACAGACACACACACAAACACACTCTATATGGTGCAATTTGGAGAAATCAATAGACCTTGATCCATGTTTTTGGACTGTGGGAGGAAACCGGAGAACCCGAAGAAAACCCATGCGGACACGGGGAGAACATGGAAACTCCACCCAGATTGGGATTTGAACCAGAAATCCCTAGCGCTGAGAGGAGAACATGCTAAACACTAAGCCACTGTGCCGCCCTATATCAGAAATCGAATAACATAATATACCGTATTTTCCGGACCTTATAAACCTTATTATAAGGCGCAGTCTGAATTACGGGGTCTATTTCTGTATTTGACCCACGTATAAGGCGCACCGTACTATAAGGCGCAGTCTCAATTACGGACTCTACTTCTGTACGGCACCGTATTATAAGGCACTTGCTAAAACATACGATCTACAAGAAAAGTAAAGGATGTAAAACGGTGATTTATAATTGAAGTTTATTCTACTACTTGAAAAAAAACACATTTTAATCACTCTTCTCCCTCAAATCCATCAAAGTCCTCGACTTCTGTGTCTGAATTAAAAAGCTGCGCAATTTCACTATCGAGCACTCCAGTCTCGTCGCCAGGTGGCTGTTCAGCAATGATGCCGGCTTTCGCGAAAGCTCGGACAACAGTTACAGCAGAAACCTCAGCCCAGGCATCCACCTTCCATTCACAGACGGTGGTGTAACTCGGCCGCCGCTGCCTCTGAGTTTTAGTAAACGTGTGTTCACCGTCTATCATCCATCGCTCCCACACTGCCCGCAACTTTACTTTAAACACCCTGTTTACGCCAATGTCCAGTGGTTGGAGTTCTTTATTTAATCCTCTCAGAATGACGGCAAGCTCCGAATTAATCGCTCAGCTTTTCTGTGAGATGAGCGCGCATATAGCCACAGATCAGCAGTGATGGTGATGTGTGGAAATAAACCACCCGGTCACACAACAATACTTTTATAGATTTTGGAACTCAGTACACGTATAAGGCGCACCGGATTATAAGGCGCATGTCCAATTTCTGGGAAAATTTTTAGGCTATTTAAATAAACAACCAAATCTCAAAAAACTTCCAACAGAGTGAAGGCTTTAAAAGTGGACCCCTGGTATAACAAAATCTTAGGTGTCCACATACTTTTGGCTTTGTGCTGTGGAACTGTGGAAATGAATGTGGATTTGTACCATGACCACAGGAGGCTGATCTCCACTCAAAGCCGAAACCATCTCATAAAATGTGTTCATGGCATCTTTGGGAACTTCTCCTCGGACTGCATCAGGGGTTAAGCAAAAAGCACCAGCTGCATCATTCATTCATTATCCTACACTACCCCCAAGGGGGGTTCCTCATGCCCATCCAGGGGAGAACTTTTCAGGCTCTGGGCAGATACATACAAGACAGAGCACCAACCTATCAATGGGCATACACTCACTCACACAAAAACACACAATGTAGGGCAATTTAGAGCATTCAATTTACATTGAATCCATGTTTTAGGACTGTGGAAGGAAAGCCACGGGAGAACACGGAAACTACACCCAGATTGGGATTTGAACCGGAACCCCCAGAGCTGAGAAGCAAACGTGCTAAACATCAATGTTTTGTTATAATAATAAAAATAGCTCAGGCAGGTATACCGCACCTGGCCATATATATATATCAGGTCAGGGCGTCAATCCATCGCTGGGCATACACTCACTCACACAGACACACTCTAAATGGGGCAATTTGGAGCATAGAATTATAACCTTAATAATGTATTAATTAATACCTTAATTCATGTTTTTGGAAGGTGGAAGAAAACCAGAGAACCCAGAGGAAACCCACGCGGACACGGTAAGAATATGTAAAATCCACCCACTATATAGGGCAATTTAGAGCATTCAATCTCCCTTGAAACCATGTGTTTGGACTGTGGACAGAAAACCATGGGAGAAAACGGAAACTCCACCCAGATTGGGATTTGAACCTGAACCCCCAGAGCTGACAAGCGAACGTGCTAAACATTAAGCCAGTGTGCCGCCCTGAGCTGCATCATCACACAATGACAATCAGCAAAACTAACAAGAGAAAAGTACAATATAAACAACAAATAAAAATAATAAATTATAAAAATAATATTATATAAAATATTATAAAAATAATACATTATAAATCCTAGCTCCTAAAGATTTAGATGTTAATAATAACAATAGTTATTACAAGATAATGAATAAACAGATTAATGAACACACAATGCAATAACAACGAGTTAAATACATATAACAGTAATTTTGAGAAGGATACAGTCTCTGAAGATCAAATGATCTCCTTTAGGTGATAAAATAAACACCTGAGAAATCATCACCCCCTTTAAACGACAACGCTGTTTTCATTCCAAATGTAAAAATAAAGACTTAACCAAAATAAGTCATTTATATTATAAGAGACAAACTGTCACCCAACATGAAATTGGGTTTAAACACTAATGATAATTCGTTAAATGACATAATATTTACATCAGCTAGCTTAGCATTAGCATTCAGAACGCTGCAAATCTTGCACGTTAAGGACCCCTCAAGTAGGAGGCTGCAATGTTCGCCTGCCAAATTTAAGCGTTAAAAAAATCAGTTGTTTTTGTTCTAAACATAATGCAGTCTAAAAGTTATTTTTTAGACTTTATAAATAGTATTAAAAAAAACTTAAGATATCAATTATATTTATGTTTTGTTATAATAATGTCGCGTGTGTGTGTGTGTGTGTGTGTGTGTGTGTGTGTGTGTGCATTCATTCATTCATTATCTTCCGCTTTATCTACTATTAGGGTCGCGGTGGGGTTCCCCATGCCCATCCAGGGGAGAACGTTTCGGGCGCTGGGCAGATAGACCCAGGACAGGGCGCCAATCCATTGCTGGGCACACACTCACTCATACAGACATGCATGCATACACACTCTATATGGGGCAATTTGGAGAATTCAATTGACTTGATCATTCATTCATTCATTATCTTCCGCTTATCCTCTATTAGGGTCGCGGTGGGGTTCCCCATGCCCATCCAGGGGAGAACGTCTCGGGCGCTGGGCAGATATACCCAGGACAGGGCGCCAATCCATCGCTGGGCACACACTCACTCACACAGACACACTCTAAACGGGGCAATTTTTTAAATTCAATTAACTTGTTCCATGTTTTTGGACTGTGGGAGGAAACCGGAGAACCCGGAGGAAACCCACGCAGACACGGGGAGAACATGGAAACTCCACCCAGATGGGGATTCGAACCGGGAATCCCTAGCGCTGAGAGGCGAACGTG
>JAFMOD010000147.1:226528-327994 GCA_019802435.1 Corydoras maculifer
GCACACACTCACTCACACAGACACACTCTAAACGGGGCAATTTTTTAAATTCAATTAACTTGTTCCATGTTTTTGGACTGTGGGAGGAAACCGGAGAACCCGGAGGAAACCCACGCAGACACGGGGAGAACATGGAAACTCCACCCAGATGGGGATTCGAACCGGGAATCCCTAGCGCTGAGAGGCGAACGTGCTAACCACTAAGCCACCGTGCCGCCCAATTGAATTGATCTATATATAGATATAGATATAGATATATAGGTTCTCCGGTTTCCCTCCACAGTCCAAAAACATGGCTCAAGGTCAATTGAATTCTCCAAATTACCCCATTACCGTGTGTGGTTGTGTGTGTGCCTGTGTGAATGAGTGCGATAGATGCCCTGTCCGGGGTGTGGTGATGGTGCCCTGTCCGGGTTGTATCTGCCCAGCCCCCCCCCCCCCAACCATAGTAGAGTATAAAGAGGAAGATAACAGATGGATTAATCTACAAAGTAATACATTATGAAGTTATGAGCACAATGAACAGTGCTAAGATGACAAAAAGATGAACGGAGGATTAGTACCAGAACTTTTGTAATTTATTGAGGGTTTTTCATAGTCATAGCCAGCTGGTTTCAGAGACAGAGACACTCACTTCCGAAAAGTCCTAATTTGAAAGGAGTCAGAGCAGAACATGAAGACACTGATTACCATGATTAGGCTTTGATTTGCACATCCTTTAGATTCCTGCTTTCTTCTGTCACACCTGGTTGTTGAACCCAATCACTACCTACATGTGCCATTATCTGCCCTTACACAAACACAGACCAAAAAACACAGACCAGTTTCTCCGTGCCTAATAGTAATAATAATGATAATAATTACAATGCTGATGGTTTTTTTTTAAGGCAAGGTAGTTCAGTGGTTAGGGCATTGGGCTATGGATCTGAAGGTTGGGGTTCAAATCCCAGGTCCACTGAAGTTGCCAACGTGGGTCCTTGAGCAAGGCACTTAACCCACATTGCTCCAGGGATGCTTTGATGAACCCTGTGCTCACCTTGTAAGTCGCTTTGGATAAAAACGTCTGCTAAATGACCAAAAGTGATGTAAAAGTTTTAACATTACATAAATTGCCTTCCCAATTTAGTTTTTCCTGTTGTATTGATTTGATCATTCATTGACGGGTGTCACAGGGCTGCTGAGGCCTATCCCAGTGATCATAGGGAAAAAGCTGGGGACCCCAGACAGGTTAAGTTCTCAGGACAGACACACGAACACATTCAAACTTGGAGCTATTTTGTCCCAATAAATAATAGTTTGTTTACGGACTGTGCTTGAAAACATAAGCAGACATGGGAAGAACATATGGATTACATACAGAAATTACTTTATTTGCCTGCCCTGCTATTAAACTCAGAAGTATTCAGAGCTCTGATACAATAACCTGACATAAATATATTCATTCATTCATTATCTCCCGCTTATCCTCTATTAGGGTCGCGGTGGGGTTCCCCATGCCCATCCAGGGGAGAACGTCTCGGGCACTGGGCAGATAGACCCAGGACAGGGCGCCAATACATCGCTGGGCACACACTCACTCACACACACACTCTATATGGGGCAATTTTTGAGAATTCAATTAACTTGATCCATGTTTTTGGACTGTGGGAGGAAACCGGAGAACCCGGAGGAAACCCACGCAGACACGGGGAGAACATGGAAACTCCACCCAGATGGGGATTCGAACCGGGAATCCCTAGCGCTGAGAGGCGAAAGTGCTAACCACTAAACCACCGTGCCGCCCGACATAAATATATATATATATATAATTAAAGGGTTGGATTAAATGAGTAAGCTGCAGTATCAGTGTGTTTGTTTTTACTTTAACATGAAGATGGATGTTAAAAACAGCAGTTTTTTCAGGTAAAGGGTTTCATTTAGTGACTCTTCCTCTGTCTTTCAAGCACAGGTGTTAAGGTCTGACTCTTTTAACACATTTTGCATTGGCCTGTAAGCAGACAGTGGGAAAGTCAATTCATGATTTTAGTGCCCTTCCCTCATATAGATTTCCACTTAACATTTATAGAATTCTTCCACTTAGAAAAAAATTCCACTTAACAAAACTAAAAGCTTTTACAGCTGCCAGGAAGTGGACCAACAAAGAACACGAAAAACGCTACAAATAAAACATCCTGTAGGTGTTCCAGTACAATCGTATACACAGTAGAGCGTGGCTCAAGATTACTACCCTCTGTTGCATGATCCTCTTTTATTAAACACGGACATTAAGTGGTTATTATTAGAGACATAAATTTAGATTCATTGTCATGCAACAGAACGAAAACAAAGCAATGATTTATGTTTCTGTTGAACTGTGACTCAGTGCTGCTTTAGTGTATAATCAGGACACACTGTGTCTCTGTAAATGGCACTAATTTAAATAATTGCACATTTCAATCGTTTATGTTACTGTGGGGAACAGCTGATGTGGGAGGAGCTAATGTGTTATGGGTTTCATCGAAGCCAATCAGCGAGAACGCAGTACACAACTGAGCGTGAGTACACAGGTATTTATTCTACATGCCTATTCATACAGTTGACTCCTGTGAGCTGGATGAAAGAAGCAAAGCTGAGGTAAGGTAAGTCTCTCATGTATATTTTATTTATTCATTTTATTATGAATTAATGATATTTATAAATAATGATATTATTATATTACACCATTTATATGTGCTCAAATATAAAACTACAGTAAAGCTGCTAATCTGTCCAATATTAATTTTGAACTAAATTTGCTCATTTAAAATCATTTAGCCTACACTCAGGACTCAGAGATGGACTCATGGACACATGTGACCCGGGTTCTGTTCTGTGTCATCTTTTTACCATGTAAGATTTGATTCATGCAGAATTACATTTATACTCAGACCGTTTGAGATTTTAGTATTAAATGATTATTCCTACTGTTCAGCTCAATTACCGGCGTTGTCACTCTTAAAGTTTAGAACCAAAGTAACGTACAAACTTCAACTAAAAGACATAAAAATTACTAAACTAATGACATTGTTATGCAAAAGTTTTTAGACAGTTCAACCTAAAGGAAACGTTTAATTGATGTCTTATTAATAAACACTCATCCTCCACAGCATGGGTGTCAAACTCAAGGCCTATATCCAGCCCCTAATACAATTATATCCCGGCCTGCGCGTTCATTTTACATTGATCAATTATTATTGTTATTAATGGGTTGGTGATATTTTTGGACCATGTTAAATTTTAAATTTGTACGATTTTTATGCAGAGCAGAAATATTTCAAGTACTTAAAGATTAGTTTTCTAAAATGGCCTGAGAGCAAAGAAAACTGAATGTTTTGATTTTATTTTTACTTTTGTGAAAAAACATCATTTTTATTTCATTTTTTCATGTTTTTTTGCAGCATGTTCATAGTCATAACTTTTATTTTGACATGAGATATTTTTTATAAGGAGCAAAGTATTTTAAGTTATTAAAATTCACCAATTGTGAAATAAAAGTCTGTTTTATTCCTATTCATGCTCAGAAAATATTTACTTTTAGTGTGTTCACTATATGTGCTTTGAGTTTTGGCCCCTGGAGCAATTGAGTTTGACACCCCTGGTCTACAGAAACATGCAGACTTCATACAATCCAGATTCATGCTGTAAACTTCAGTCTGCAATTAAAATAAAAGCAAAGTAGATCTAAATTAGTTCTAAATGAAATGTTTTATGTTAAGTCTCATAGATCATATTAATGTTTTGTTTTATTAAAATACATGTAATTGGATGATTGAAGTTTATTTGCAGTATTAATTATTTTAACTTTCTAATGTTTTTTGAACTCTGAGTTTAGTTTTAGCAGAGCCACTGAACATCGATGCTACAGAAGCTCATAAGTTCCTGACTCGCTCTCAGCGCTCAGCAGAACCCAAATGGTTCAGGAAAGATCCAGATTTTCAGTCCTACTATCAGTACTACAGCAGCATTGGTCACCTCGAGGGTGTAAGTCACCCTACACTTTTGGAAGTAATTTTATATACAGTTTCCTAACAGATAAACCTAACATGACCAATAACAACAGCACACCTCTGAGTTTGTGGTACAGTCATCCAAATTTAGTGTTAAAAGACACAACAAGCAAACAAAACCAATGTATATATTTTAAGAATGTGTAAATAGTATGAGGAAGGCCATTTATATTTTCATTGAGAATTGGGCAACATAAATATGAATTATCCATCATCAAAGGACCTTTTAATGTGGGGTTTGCATCTTCTCCCTGTGTGTGTGTGTGCTTGAGTTGCCTGTACTGAAAACATACATTTGCCAGTAAATATAATTGTGTTTGTTTAGTTATTTGTCTTTCCTGTGATGGACTGATGACCTGTCCAATGTGCTTTTTCACCTTTATTACTATGAGCACAATACGCTCTAACAAGTTACACAGTATAATCAGTTAATTAAACACATGAATGTTAATTGGATCCATTTCTCTTCAACCAGCTTTATGAGATTGACAAGATTCAGATGTCCTACCAGCAGATGCGCCAGCTGGAGCAGACTTATGGCCCCGATGCTGCTCTGTACCAGGATCTTGTAAGGCAACAGACTTCCAAATCCATCCCCGCTTCCACCACTCAACCCCCAACTCCTGTTTCAACTCCTTCACCAGCTCTCTCACCCTCTAAAGATGATGCACTGTACCTGTGTAATGCCAAAGACCCCCTGTGCAAGCCTCGAGTTGTGTACGCACCCACCGGTGCTGTCATCTTAGCCTGTGATCCACGTTCCCACCCAGGCTGTAAGCTAACTGGGGATGAAGAGAAGCCTCCAAGGACAAGTGTATCAGCTGTTTCTACCCCTTCAACTGTAAAAAATGCCCCTCCGGTCAACATGGATTATGACTGCGATCCCTACTGGGACCCCGACTGCTTGATTGATCACCCACCCAGACCTATGAGAGATAACCAGTCTCCAGTGGGGACTGAACAAATAGAGGATATGAGTGCTGAAGCTCATGACACTGCATCAAAGAGCTTGCTGGGGGATTCGTATGGTCCATACAGATATCGCAGGAACCATCATGATCCGTAATGCCATGTCAGTTCATCTAAATCACAATACACTGGTGTTATCATAAATCATCATGACCATAATAAAGTGCTTTTAAAATAAAGAAATATAAATATATATATCAAGATACACACACACACACACACACACACACACACACATGTGTATATATATATATATATATATATATATATATATATATATATATATATATTTGTATTGTATTGTATTGAGATACACATCGTAATTAAACAAATATACAGTTTCCTGTACATAAGCATTTAAAAACTTTGAATTAAATTTTTAAAACATTTGTACACTTACACATGAGGAAGCAACCATCACATCCTGAAGCTTTTGTATTTGACCTTTAATGAAGCTTTTCAAAACAACTCAGACAAGTTCTCTGTCCAAATTGCCCCATATAGAGTGTGTTTGTGTGTATGTCTGCGTGAGTGAGTGTGTGCCCAGCGATAGATTGGTGCCCTGTCCTGGGTGTATCTGCTTAGCGCCCGAAACTTTCTCCCCTGGATGGGCATGGGGAACCCCCCCCACCAACCCCCTTCTTCCGCCATGACCCTATTACAGGATAAAGAGGAAGATAATGGATGGATGGATGTTCTGATTTTACTACAAATATGTCTCAGAAGGAACATTGAAGCCCAAAGCTCTCAGAACCAGATAATATATGACAACCTTGGACACATCCCACTTGTCTAAAAAGTTAAAAAAAAAAAAACAAAGAGTTAACATGTCATTGCCCTTTGTTTAAATTTTTTTGTATTTCTGGTTCTTGTTCTTAGTTTTACCATTGACTGCCATCTCAACCGTTTGGTAGAGGTGTGTATTTTGAAAACTGGGGGGTCTATTTAAAAAAAAAAAAAACACCAATTGTATTTATTAATGCCCCAAACATATTAAAAAAATAAAATAAATAAAAAATAATAAATCCTTTGCTTTTTTTGTTTTGTTACATTGTACATTTACCCAAGTAAACTAATGTAATAATATTCAAATCCTTACAAACCGAAATAAAACTAACCTAAATAAAAAGCAATAAAATTAAATGAAATAGTTGATATAACTTCACCTCTTAAACACACAGAGGGTTAAAGAAAAAAAATTATAAAAATGTAAAAACACTCACTCTCATCAAACGCAAAAGATGCTGATTTGGATTTAAGTTTAAGATAACTTTATGTTGTAGTCTACAGTAAATGTACAGTGCTAAAAATGTATTTGCTCTTTGTTTTTTTAACAGACAACGTGCTTTAATAGTCTGTCTGGGTACGAATCACAGGATCTAATAGGCTTATCTCTGCGAGTGCTCATGTGGTAGCGTGGCCGAGCGGTCTAAGGCGCTGGATTTAGGCTCCAGTCTCTCTGGAGGCGTGGGTTCGAATCCCACCGCTGCCAAATTTGTTTATTTATCGCTTTAATGAACTCCTTGAATAATTTGACTTTTCAAATATTTTACCGCTCGATTTGAATCATTTTACAGCTCTAATAAATAAATCAGTCCAATATTTTAAATTACAAGAAACTGTATTATCAACACCACGGTGACCCCTAGCGACACACACAGAGTTTTTTCACGTTAACATAATTTTTTTTAAATTAAAATACGTTATTTTTTGTACACGGTGTGTTATACCTGTCAAACGATTTAAATACATTTTCACTTATTTTTAACAAATACTCGGTAAAATACATAGAAGTCGACACAAGCGTGATGACGCAGCATTATTTTCATTCAGTTTTACTAAAAAACTAATAGCTTATAACAATCATTCATTTCCTAAAGCTCATCGGGTGAAAAACAATGTTTCATTTATTTTTATGTTTCAGAAAGATGGATGTAACATGTAACGAGATGATAAAAAATAGTTTAATGCAGTTTGGAAACATAAATGATCCTAAATATCATTAAAAATCAATAAAAAAAACATTTTTCTATACAAATATGAATAAGTGGGTTTAAAAATAAAAAGGCACCGCTGGGATTCGAACCCAGGATCTCCTGTTTACTAGACAGGCGCTTTAACCAACTAAGCCACGGCGCCTCGCGAGCGAAAGCGATGGATCAGGTCTTACAAGGAATCAACAGCATAAGTTGAATAAATAAAATGTCTTTCATTACAATGTTCACTTTTAAAAGGATATTGTTTCGTATTTAAAGATACGAGGCGATTATTACATAAATAGCTACCGCCCGCGATCGCTGGAATTTAACGATGGCGTAAGTTGTAGATTTAACGACGGTTTTATTCACGAAGCTAATTGAATTCTGTATTGAAAAATCAAAGCGAACTCGCTTAATCATCTTATTGTTTTAAAAAAGAAACACGTTTGAATGTACTTTATTTCAACGGACCTTTTACTAAAGCGTGTCCACTTATCTATATTGAGGACAATCCATTATACAACCATAAAACGATACAAAGCAAACGAGTAAACTTAACTCTGTACGTTAAAAACAAAAAGAATTAGACAGGATTCATCAAGCTGTTGCGTTTCCTTGATAAACGTGGATTATAATCACACATCATCGAAACCAATTATCATGTTCTGTAGTCTATAAACACAACAGGTAAGGATATACCTCACTGACGTGACGTCATGCAATAATGACGTCTAGCCAAACTGCAAGAAACGGTCTTTTAGATGGTATATATTATGCCATTCATTTTTTCTATACATATATATATATATATATATATATATATATATATATATATATATATATATATATATATATATATATATATATATATATATATATATGCATGTATAATCCCATATTATCACAAACGTAACATTAGTGAATGCTGCGTATATCGAAGAGTGTAATTAAGTCATGTTTTACTGATTTAAAATGTAAGTAAATCATTATAATACAAATTATTTACAAAAAAAAAAAAAACATTCGACGAGGATGGGATTCGAACCCACGCGTGCAGAGCACAATGGATTAGCAGTCCATCGCCTTAACCACTCGGCCACCTCGTCTGAATGCCACCTACAGGCAATATGTGTTTTCTTGAAGGAAAAGAACATGTCATATACATATATTTTTACTCCTTTCTACTCATTTCTTTTACAGTGTAACATAAAATGTCTTTTTTTTTCACCGGAGCATTAAAGTAAAAAAATAAGTAATAACATCAGTTTCTCAAACAATGAAAGTGAGACTGGCATTTATTTATTCTGGTAATTGAATAAAAACATCACAGTATTACAGCGAAATAATTAATTCATGTTTCGTATGTAATTACTTTGTTCTCTGATGAGTTCTCTTTGTTTTCTGATGCCCCTGTCAGAAGGGGCAGACACACCCACCTCCCTCTGGACGTAGGAGATTCTGCAGTGGAAGTGGTCTCCAGTTCCAGGTACCTGTGTGTGCACCTGAGCAACAACTTCACCAGGAGCACCAACACTTCCACCTTAGTCAGGAAGGTGCACCAGCTGCTCTACTTTCTTAGGAGACTGAAGAGAGCCAAACTCAGGGGCTCAGTCCTCTCCTCCTTTTACAGATGTGTGGAGGACAGCGTCCTGTGTTCCAGCATCATGTGGCATGGGAGCTGCTCTGCTGCAGACATGTAAGCTCTGCAGAGGGTGGTAAAGGCTGCACAGAGGACTGTTGGAGTCAGCCTCCCCACCAGCAACGGTCATCTACACCTCCAGATGCAGGAAAAGGGCCTCCTGCATCATGAAGGACCCCACTCACCCAGCACTCTTTTGTCCCGCTCCCCTCAGGTGCAAAAAAACAAGACTGAAAAACAGCTTCATACTGGAAGCTGTAAGACTCTTAAACTCCACCTAAAACAACAGACACTCTTAATAAACACTGTGACACTACAAAACTTTTCCAACAGACAATATATCATGGCTGCTGTATTTAATAACTTATTTTTATTTATTTATTGCTACTATATTTTTAGATTTACATTTTTATCATAACATTGCTATGTTTAAATTTTTAAATTACAATTTGTTTTATTATTTTTTTTAAAGTATTATTAAAATAAAAAATATTAATTCTTAGGGTAAATTGGATTCGTGAAACACAATATTGTTTACATGACATGTTATGTTAATGACAATAAAGTCTCCTTGAATCCTTGATGAGGACCTCACAAAGTAGGTATTTTTAGGGGGGTGATTCTTAGTACCACAGTGATTGTGACATGGTGCTGATGGATTCAGAAAAAAATTAGGATTGAATAAAAACAATATTCCCCCTGTATTATAAATCTTAGGAAAAAACTACCATTATCTAAAAGAGTGTTTCTTGCAGTAGGGCCAAGTGTCATAAGCATCCAAGGTCACATCAGTGAGGTTTATCCTTACCTGTTGCCTTTCTAGGCTGCAGAGTATGATGATTGGATTCAATGATGTGTGATTATGTTCCACATTTATCAAGGATATGCAACACCTTGATGATCCTGTCTGACTCTACTCTTATTCATAATCAAAGTTTTCTTGAACAACTTGCTTCGTTATTCTTTCTGATATGGTTATGAAAAACTCATTAGAAAGGTGAAATCTGTGCTGGAGGTGGGGTTTTTATACCCAGTGCAGGTGGTGAGGGATAGGATTTAAAAAAAAGCTAGTAGCTTTTAGGGACAATGAGTGCCACCCCATGACACTTCAACACTTTTCCAACAGACAGTGTCTCACGGCTGCTATTTTTTACATTTTATTTTTATTTCTTTATTGCTGCTATATATTTATTTTTTACATTTTTAAATTACAATTTGTTTTATTTTATTTTATACTTTTTTAAGTAATATTTTAAATTTTGTAAAAAAAATATATTCTACCACTTAGGGTCAATTGGGTTTATTTATTATATTATTTACATTTCTTGTACGACATGTTACGTAGATGACAATGAATTATCCTTGAATCCTTGATCGGGACCTCACAAAGTGGGTATTTTTAGAAGGGTAGATGATTCTCAGTACCACAGGGACTCTGACATGGTGCTGATGGACTGATGGAAAAAAATAAGGATTGAATAAAAACAATAATATAGGATAAAGCGGAAGATAATGGATGGATGGATGGATGGATGGAATATTCCCCCTGTATTACGTATCATGTACATGATTGAGCAGTTTAATTTAGAAAAACTACCATTATTTAAAAGAGTGTTTCTTGCAGTAGGGCCAAGTGTCATAAGCATCCAAGGTCACATCAGTGAGGTTTATCCTTACCTGTTGCCTTTCTAGGCTGCAGATTATGATGATTGGATTCAATGATGTGTGATTATAATCTACATTTATCAAGGATATGCAACACCTTGATGAATCCTGTCTGACTCTCCTTTCGCTCATAGTCAAAGTTATCTTGAATAACTTGCTTTGTTATTGTTTTTGGTATTATTATGACAACCTCAGTGGAAAGGCAAGATGTGTGCTGGAGGTGGAGTTTTTATACCCAGTGCAGGTTGTGAGAGATAGGATTTTAAAAAAGCTAGTAGCTCTAATGGACAAGGAGTCCCACCCCATGACACTTCTACACTTTTCCAACAGACAATAGCTCACGGCTGCTTTTTTTTTTATTTTATTTTTATTTCTTTATTGCTACTATATATGAATTTTTACATTTTTAGATTACAATTTGTTTTATTTTATTTTATTATTTGTGTAAGTAATATTTAAATTATTATTATTTTTTAATTCTACCACTTAGGGTAAATTGGGTTTGTGAAACGCAATAATATTTACATTTCTTGTACGAGATGTTACGTAAATGACAATAAATTATCCTTGAATCCTTGATTAGGACCTCACAAAGTGGGTATTTTTAGGAGGGTAGATGATTCTCAGTACCACAGTGACTCTGACATGGTGCTGATGGACTGATGGAAAAAATAGAGATTGATTAAAAACAATAATATAGGATAAAGCGGAAGATAATGGATGGATGGATGGATGGAATATTCCCCCTGTATTACGTATCATGTACATGATTGAGCAGTTTAATTTCGAAAAAACTACCATTATCTAAAAGAGTGATTCTTGCAGTAGGGCCGAGTGTCATAAACATCCAAGGTCACATCAGTGAGGTTTATCCTTACTTGTTGCCTTTCTAGGCTGCAGAATATGATGATTGGATTCAATGATGTGTGATTACAATCCACATTTATCAAGGATATGCAACACCTTGATGAATTCTGTCTGACTCTCTTTTCACTCATAGTCAAAGTTATCTTGAAATGTTTGTTTTGTTATTGTTTCTGATATGGTTATGACAAACTCAGTCAAAAGGCAAGATGTGTGCTGGAGGTGAGAGTTTTTATACCCATTGCTGGTGGTGAGAGATAGGATTTTAAGTAAACTAGTAGCTCTTATGGACAATGAATCTCACCCCATGACACTTCAACACTTTTCCAACAGACAATATCTGACAGCTGCTATTTTTTTTTACATTTTATTTTTATTTCTTTATTGCTACTATATATTTATTTTTACATTTTTAAATTACAGTTTGTTTAATTTAATTTTATTGTTTTTTTAAGTTATATTTACATTTTTTTTTTTTATTCTACCACTTAGGGTAAATAGGGTCCGTGAAACGCAATTTGGTTTACATTTCATGTACCACGTTACATAAATGACAAAGAAGTCTCCTTAAATCCTTGATCAGGACCTCACAAAGTGGGTATTATTTGGATGATTCTCAGTACCACAGTGACTCTGACATGGTGCAGATGGGATCAAAAAAAAATAGGAATAAAATAAAAACAATATTGCCTGGGTGTATCTGCCCAGCGCCCAAAACGTTCTCCCCTGGATGGGCATGGGGAACCCCCTCCGCGACCCTAATATATAGGATAAAGCAGAGGATAATGAATGAATGAATGTATAAAAACAATATTCCTCCTGTATTATGTATCATGTACATGACTGAGCAGTTTACTTTGGAAAAAAACTACCATTATCTAAAAGAGTGTTTCTTGCAGTAGGGCCAAGTGTCACAAACATCCAAGAACACATCAGTGAGGTACATCCTTACCTGTTGCCTTTCTAGACTGCAGAATATGATGATTGGATTCTATGATGTGTGATTATAATCCACATTTATCAAGAATATGCAACATCTTGATGAATCCTGTCTGACTCGTCTCTTGTTCATAAAGTTGTTTTGAATAACTTTTTTTTTAGTTTGTTTCTGATATGGTTATAACAAACTTAGTAGAAAGATAAGATGTGTGCCAGAGGTGGGGGTTTTTATACCCAAGGCAGGTGGTGAGAGATAGAAGGATTTTAAATAAGCCAGCAGCTCTTTTAGACAATGAATCCCACCCCATGTATGAGACTGTAGCAGCACAGGCAGAAGACTGAGAAACATTAAGCGCAAAACAAGACAGAGAAACAGCTTCATCAGACACTCTTAATAAACGCTGTGACACTACAACACTTTTCCAACAGACAATATATCAAAGCTGCTATATTTTATATTTTATTTTAATTCCTTATTGCTACTATATTTTTATTTATTTATTTATGTATTTATATATTTTTATTTACTCTATTTTTATATTAAATTTTTGACATTTTTCTAAGTATAATTGATTTATTTTATTTTATTATTATTTTTAAAGTAATATTTAAATAAAAAATATTTCAATTCTATCACTTAGGGTGACGTGAAACGTTGTTTACATTTTATGTACCACATGTTATGTAAATGACAATAAGGTCTCCTTAAATCCTTGATCAGGACCTCACAAAGTGGGTATTTTTAGGGGGATGGATGATTCTCAGTACCACAGTGACTCTGACATGGCGCTGATGGACTAGGATTAGGATTGAATAAAAACAATATTACCCAGCGATAGATTGGTGCCCTGTCCTGGGTGTATCTGCCCAGTGCCCGAAACGTTCTCCCCTGTATGGGCACCCCCGCGACCCTAATATAGGATAAAGCGGAAGATAATGGATGGATGGATGGAATATTGCCCCTGTATTACGTATCATGTACATGACTGAGCAGTTTACTTTGGAAAAAACTACCATTTTCTAAAAGAGTGTTTCTTGCAGTAGGGCCAAGTGTCATAAACATCCAAGGACACATCAGTGAGGTGTATTCTTACCTGTTGCCTTTCTAGGCTGCAGAATATGATGATTGGATTCTATGATGTGTGATTATAATCCACATTTATCTAAAATATGCAACACCTTGATAAATCCTGTCTAACTCATTTCTTATTTATAAAGTTGTCTTGAACGACTTACTTTGTTATTGTTTCTGATATGGTTGTAACAAAATCAGTTAAAAAAGGCAAGATCTGTGCTGGAAATGGAGTTTTTTATACCCAGTGCAGGTGGTGAGAGATAGAAGGATTTTAAATAAGCTAGCAGCTCTTATGGACAATGAATCCCACCCGGAACCCGGAGGAAATCCATGCAGACACGGGGAAAACATGGAAACTCCACCCAGATGGGGATTCGAACCAGGAATCCCTAGTGCTGAGAGGCGAACGTGCTAACCACTTAGCCACCGTGCTGCCCCTTATTTTTTAAAAAGTATTTATTTAGTTATTTTTAAAATACAAACATACAGTGTATAGATGTGTGAATATCTGTATATATCTGTAGTTGTATATTATATATATATATATATATATTCATTCATTCATTCATTCATTATCTCCCGCTTTATCCTCTGCTAGGGTCGCGGTGGGGTTCCACATGCCCATCCAGGGGAGAACATCTCGGACGCTGGGCAGATAGACCCAGGACAGGGTGCCAATCCATCGCTGGGCACACACTCACTCACACAGACACACTCTATATGGGGCAATTTTGAGAATTCAATTGACTTGAGGGCGGCACGGTGGCTTAGTGGTTAGCACGTTCGCCTCTCAGCGCTAGGGATTCCCGGTTCTAATCCCCATCTGGGTGGAGTTTCCATGTTCTCCCCAATGTCTGCGTGGGTTTCCTCCGGGTTCTCCGGTTTCCTCCCACAGTCCAAAAACATGGATCAAGTTAATTGAATTCTCAAAAATTGCCCCTATAGAGTGTGTATGTGTGAGTGAGTGTGTGCCCAGGGATGGATTGGCGCCCCGTCCTGGGTCTATCTGCCCAGCGCCCGAGACGTTCTCCCCTGGATGGGCACCGCGACCCTAATAGAGGATAAAGCGGGAGATAATGAATGAATGAATTGACTTGATCCATGTTTTTGGACTGTGGGAGGAAACCGGAGAACCCGGAGGAAACCCACGCAGACACGGGGAGAACATGGAAACTCCACCCAGATGGGGATTCTATATACTGTATTTTTGTATTTGTACTTTTTTTTTTTTAAATCACATTTTCTACTTTGAAATTTAAATTATAACTTCTTATACCAGATTAATCGGGGTCCGTGAGCCATGTTTCGATTCTTCTCTAATGTACCATATGTGATACTAACGATAATAGAGATTCCCATAAACATATAAACAGAGCACTTAATAACTTGCTTTCTTTAGACATTATTAAAAAACGTAAATCAGACAGGATTCATCAAGGTGTTGCGTTTCCTTGATAAATGCGGATTATAATCACACATCATCGAATCCAATCATCATGTTTCTGCAGCCTGAAAAGGCAACAGGTAAGGATGTACCTCACTGATGTGAAGATCTACAGTGTTTAGGCTCTGGGTTATTAAGAAGAAAGGTGTTTCAGATAACGGTAAGCAATGTCAACGAACGACGCCAAAGTAAGTAAGCTTTTACCCCGTAAAACAATTATAGTTGTAATTATAGCGTCCAGCGACGCGATCCTGAATAAGAACCTTTAAATAAGTTCTAAATAAAGAACCTTTCGCTGTTTCATCCGAGCTTCATTTGCATGACGCGCTGCCATTGATCGGTCTGAGAAACTCTTTTTAGCTCGCGTAAAGCTAACCATTAAACCATTTCAGGACCTTTGGTTTGGTAGAACATGTTATTTTAAACGCAACCGCCCAGTATCTAAATTAAATAAAATAAACAACTTAATAACACTGTCGAAATGGTGAAGAGTAAAATTATGGACGTTTTGTGGGTAAAGACGCCTGCGCAGATGGACAGCCATTAAACCCGCGACTGTCCAATGAGCACTAGATGTGTGGCTGGACATTAACCAATACAATGGCTAGGGGCGGGTTTTGTGGTGGTACTTCAAGTAGATTAATTAAAAAGTAACGTCAGCTCCACATACTATGCAGAGTTAAATTAATCTGCCATAATTAATTAATTAATTAACACTGCGATAAATATCTGCGATTAATTCACCAGACGTAAATGTTAGAAGCAATTTCTCAGCCGCTTCTCCGTGTGGTAGCGTGGCCGAGCGGTCTAAGGCGCTGGATTAAGGCTCCAGTCTCTTCGGGGGCGTGGGTTCGAATCCCACCGCTGCCAGGAATATTTTGTAACTAATAAACGAGAATAATCCGCATGTTAATATCGTATATTTCCAGCATATATATGTTTTCTCAATTTAGTTTTTTAACCGTTTAACCGTTCCTGTAACGGACAACATTATAACAACCCCAAAGCCTCTCCGCCATTTTGTTTGGTTTTTGATGGTCACCAAACGCGTTAAACACTACAGTCATCTACAGGAAAGTCACCACGTATTAATTAATTTACACGGCAATTTATACTTTATAAACTACACCGTGCGTTGTGTAAAACGCATGGGTTAAAAACGCCCCGCGAGCGCAAAACGTCGAGCCCCTCCATCTTCTTTTACGAAACATCGAACAGTACGATGACTTACTAGGTGACACACTACTTAGGCACACTAGTTAGGGCGTAGATTGCGTTTTGAACGAAGCCATTATGAACTACTAAGAAAAAACACGCCAAACCCCTAAACTCTGTAAACGGTGGTATTTAAACGATGTTGTTTTACCTGCTAAGTTCATGATAAATGTGTGTTTTAAATAGTTATGCGTTTTAACGATGTTTGCTAATAGCGCGTTAGTATGTGGCAATTAGCCAAACAGAAAACCAACATAAAACGTTCCTCCCGTTCTCCAAAAACACGAGAACTCAGCGAGTTCTAATAAACACAATGCAGTTTATGATCAGTAGTGATCATCGTTATTATTATTATTATTATTATTATTATTATTATTATTAGGTGGAGTTTCCATGTTCTCCCCGTGTCTGCGTGGGTTTCCTCCGGGTTCTCCGGTTTCCTCCCACAGTCCAAAAACATGGATCAAGTTAATTGAATTTTCAAAAAAATTGCCCCCTATAGAGTGTGTCTGTGTGAGTGAGTGTGTGCCCAGCGATGGATTGGCGCCCTGTCCTGGGTCTATCTGCCCAGCGCCCGAGACTTTCTCCCCTGGATGGGCATGGGGAACCCCACCGCGACCCTAATAGAGGATAAGCGGGAGATAATGAATGAATGAATTAATGAATTATTATTATTATTATTATTATTGGCAGCACGGTGGCTTAGTGGTTACCACGTTCGCCTCTCAGCGCAAGGGATTCCCAGTTCGAATCCCCATCTGGGTTGAGTTTCCATGTTCTCCCTGTGTTCGTGTGGGGTTCCTCCAGGTTCTCCTTTTTCCTCCCACAGTCCAAAAACATGGATCAAGTCATATAGAGTGTGTATGTGTGAGTAAGTGTGTGCCCAGCGATGGATTGGCGCCCTGTCCTGGGTCTATCTGCCCAGCGCCTGAAACGTTCTCCCCTGGATGGGCATGGGAAAC
Source organism: Corydoras maculifer (assembly GCA_019802435.1). Taxonomy (NCBI): domain Eukaryota; kingdom Metazoa; phylum Chordata; class Actinopteri; order Siluriformes; family Callichthyidae; genus Corydoras; species Corydoras maculifer. The sequence continues at coordinate 243,305 of JAFMOD010000147.1, forward strand.
CCCACCGCAACCCTAATAGAGGGTCTTAGTTGTATGGTATAGCGGATGGATTAATGTGGAGAAATCTTAAGTTCTCAGTTGATCCTGTGAAATAAATATAAATTAGGATTAATTGTGATGTGAGCGGGCTGCACGATGGCTCAGCATGTTCACCTCCCAGCAACTCCCAATATGAGTGGAGTTTCCATGTTCTCCCAATGTCTGTGTGGATTTTCTTTGTTTTTTTTTTACTTTAAACATGAATTCAAAGTAAATTGAATGCTCTTAGCCGTCCTATATAGAGTAAGCTTGTGTGTGTGTGTGCCTGTGTGAGTGAGGGTGTCCAGATTTGAATCCCATTCTGGGTGGAGTTTCCATGTTCTCTCCGCGTCCATGTAGGTTTCCACTGGGTTCTCCAAAAACATGGATTTAAGGTAAATTAAATGCTCTAACTCGCCCCATATAAAGTGTGTTAGTCTGTGCCTGTGTGAGTGAGTGTGTGCCCAGCGATGGATTGGCGCCCTGTCCTGGGTGTATCTGCCCGACGCCCGAAATGTTCTCCCCTGGATGGGCATGGGGAACCCCTCGGGACCCTAGTAGAGGATAAATTGGAAGATCCATCCATCCATTATCTTCCGCTTTATCCTATGTTAGGGTTGGGGGGGGGGGGTTCCCCATGCCCATCCAGGGGAAACCGTTTTGGGCGCTGGGCAGATACACCCAGGACAGGGTGCCAATCCATCGCTGGGCACACACTTACTCATACAGACTTGCACACAAACACACTCTAGATGGGGCAATTTAGAAAACTCAATTGACTTGATCCATGTTTTTGGACTGTGGAAGGAAACCCGAGAACCTGGAGGAAACCCACGCGGACACGGGGAGAACATGGAAACTCCACCCAGATGGGGATTCGAACCGGGAATCCCTAGTGCTGAGAAGCAAACGTGCTAACCACTAAGCCACCATGCCTCCCTAAAGAAGAAGATAATGAATAAATGAATTTATTAATTGTTCATGATGCACAATGAGTCAGAGTGTAATTGGCCCCTCTAACAACCAAAAATGGTACCAGAATTGGTGAATGTATAAGTGATAAAATGATAATCATATAGTGAAATATACAAATCATTTTTTTCTTAGGTTACCTGCCAGGTTCTGTGTTTGTTCTCAAAGCATTCTGAACATTTTCCAGAGAACAACCAGTGGTTTATTTATCAAAAGGACCGTTGATTCACACATTCACGTTCGTAACATGTTTAAAAAGACCCGAATAATTACAACATGCGTCCGTAAAATAGATTATTACAGGGGTGTGCACCATCTTTGGTTGCTATGGCCACCCTCTCCAACCTGCAGCTTCCCCGGATGACAAGTGACGTCAGCGAGCGTCTCTTTTTTTGTTCCCTTAATCCGAGCGCATCCATTTTTTATGTACGAACGCAGTGACGGAGAGAAAGAGGGAGAGACGACACACAGAGAGATAGAGAGACAGAACGAAGCCAGTTCGGCGTTTTTATAAGAAAGCGGATATAAAGAGAAGCCCACGGTGCGAGCAGAAAGAGCGCGCGCGCGTGTTATTGCGTGTGCGTGTCAGCGAGCGGCCACAGTGAAGCTCGTCCTTAGAATAAACAAGCCGCAGGAATAAAACTCGCTGTTGTGCCGTCAGACACGAATTTTCGGTCGGATTTCCTCTCCGTTCAAACCCAAACACACAAGCCATGTGAGTATCCAGGTTTTAATCACAATTTAACATCATTCATGTATTAACAGATTTACCTAAGCTTTACCGTTTTTTTTTGAAGGGTGACATTTCTAAAAAAAAACGCGCAAAATGATCCACGACAGGTTCTGAAGATGCTTAAAAGGTTTTAATACTACCATGTATTTAATTTATGCAAACGTTAAAAAAAATATTCCAAAAATCGATCCTAATACTATACACTATAGACTTTGAACAGGAGGTAATTTATAGGCCTTGATAGTCACACCTTCAACCTTTTTGCTTGCTTTCAAACCCAGTGCTGTGTATTCTTTTTATTTCTGGAGTTAATGGTGCATGTGCTGAACTGGCTTTGTTCAACATTTACCGACTGTTTACTGAATATAAAACCTGTCCGCGTTTGGAATCCATTTGATCTTGGTTGGAATTTAATCCTTTTTGCCAAAGTGGATAGAATGTATTTAAAATCTTAAGTACATAAGCCCAAACTGACCCTAACTAAAGAAACACCATATTTAAAATGGGCTATTTGTATTTTGAATGCATCCACACCATCTCCTTGATCAGGGTGGGGGTTGGGAGGGTCATAATGGATTGACTGTAAAAAAAAAAAAGAACATTCTGTTAAATTTATAGAGCCCTTTAAATTATTTTATACTATTTAATATATAAATATATTTTTAATGTAGGTGAGGGATTGTAGGAAGTGTAGCGTGTTTTTTCCCCGCATGCTTTGGGAGAATCCAAATGGCTGGCACATAAGTGTCTTATGCGCAAGATGGCCGAGCCCCAGCCTGCACTGTAATGAGCACAGAGCAAATGCTGTAATGCTACTTCACACATCTAGACTTCATCCTTATAGCAAAAATGCCAGAAATATGATGATCATCTATATATTTTGTTATGCAGAACTGTATATATATAACAGGTGAAATAATAGCCACCTGCCTGGTCTTAGTTAACCATCATATTAAGATGTGTCTTGTTTACTTTTCTGAAACCCTCTACATGGATTTACAAGTGATCAAATCTCTGGGCTGTTTAAGGGCTGTTTTTTAGGGTTGGTCCTATGCTGTGTGATGATTTTAACCATAAAGAAAGTGGGCCGGTGTGTGTCATCAGCATCAGAGCTTTACATATACAACTAACAAATTGCTTCAGTGGTCCATGATTTACTTTATAGTTCCAAATTAATATAATGGTACCTTAATGTACCTTAGTTTAAGTTATAAAAGGTCTATTTTTTCCATAAGGAACCAGATAAACTCCCTGTAAAGCGCAGATGCACTAATATTATAAATTCAGCACAAACTGATGTGTTCTGACATATTTCCATCATGGCTGAAAAGTTTATCAGAGGTAGAAACAAAAATACAATTTGTATAGTAAATCTATCAGCAAATGCATTTTACAAACAACTACATATAACTCATACCATGTTTAAAATGTAGGGTAAAAGCACATATGGGTTTGGCGGTCCAGGTTTTTATCCTTTGTAGTCCAGGAATTATGTCCTTGGTAATTTAAATTTAAATAATTTTTTTAGTTCAGGTTTCATGGATTTTTAGGATATCTGGATTTTTTATATTTCAGGTTTGACAGGTGTGATGTATGTATATGGAACTTGTAGTCTAAGATCGTTGGATAGTAGCTGGCCTTTGTAGTCCAGGATAGATGGGTTTTGTAGTCCAGATGCTTCATGGTTAATTCATATGAGTTGATATTAAAGGTTTAAGAGAATTGTGTTTTATGAAATATGAAATATACATCATGTTTTAAGAAATAATTGTTAAAACACTATTTAAAATATTAATGTTTTATTGTTAAGGTGTTACTGTTGAGTGTACATTATTCAGATTTTGTTGTTTAGTATTTTTTAGGATTTATGAGGTTCATACCTACAACAATTTATTTAATTGTATTTACTTATAAACAGAACATTAAATAAACAATAAACTATTAAATGCCCCCGAATGTCTGAAAACAAAGAAACAAGAAAATGAATGCGAAATACTGTGCATCACAAATCATCCATTTTTAGACACTAAGTGGAATTTCCACTATTGAAAATATATGTTTATTAAAATGATCTTTATTCTCCATTTTGAAAATATGCTTTATAGATTATTGTAAATAGCTTGATACAGATCAGTGTGGTAGTGACTGTTGGAGCTGTTGAACCGAGGTTGATGAGCTAAAGCACTGCTGCCTCGCTGAAGGTGACTGAAGGCGTCTAAATATAGGCCGCAGTGAGGAACAGAACCATAGGCTGATGAGGATCCGCCATGTGGCATCAGTTCATTAGCTTGAACCCGCGTTTCCTCCGGGTTTTAACAAATAAAAGATACAAAACAAAACTGTATAAGTAAAAAAAAAAAAAAAAAAAAACTGTGAGAGATTATGGTCTGGCCGTCAGAGGTGACCTTTACACGCAGTTTGTCTCCTTCTGCTGGTGATACTGAAAATTACAAAAAGCCTTTTCGAACAAACCACGTGTTTAGACGCGTCAGTAACGTCACCACAACTAGTTTATTAAATGTTATTGTCTGCAGTATCACACACACCGTGAACACAAATATTTATCTTCTCAAAAAGAATGTGGATTCATAAACACCACACGCATGCTTCTTCCCTGGTACCTATAACAGTGCTCTTTCAGCACAAAGACCAGTCACTGGTGTTGGGACAAATAGCGCTTGATTTACATCTTACATCATCAAGATCATGGTTCCATAAAGTCCTTTATCAAATCATGTCTTTAAGTGAGTGTGCACATGTTAAGACTGCAGCTTAAATAAATATATATGACAATTATTTGCTCCAGGCTTTGTGACCACTGTCTCAATTCTTTAAATATTCTGACAGCATGACTGCTTTTGTTTGCTAAAGTCCAGACATCCAATCAACCGACTGCCTTTGCATTTAATTGTACTGTTGATGGTGACCTTTTTAATGTCAGAATGAATAATTTTATTGATACTGAGGAGAATATATATATATATATATATATATATATATATATATATATATATATATATATATATATATATATATCATTGTCATAAAAATGTAAATGTTCAGATACATACAATAAGGTGTTGCTGAGGTAATAACTCCACTCCACCCATGGGCGCAGAGTTCTGTATGATGATGTAAGATACCAATACCAAAACCTTCACATATTTAAAGAACATTTATTTCTTTTAAAACATTATATACATTTGATTTTTAGGAATTATTTATTTATGAGTTTGTTTGTTCTTCCCATTTCTGTGTGGGTTTTCCCTCACACCTTATGAACACTCCAGTGGATACAAGTTACTAAACTACACTAAATGTGTTTGAAGAAGCTGCAGACAGGGCAAACTTTTTTATCAGAATACTATTAAAGTATGCAAAATGTAAAATAATACGAATAAGATTGGTAACGTGGTGGTGACAAGTTAATTACTATGGTTCCTCCTTTTTATCGAGGTGGCTGAAAGAAAAAACATCTCATAATATTAAATGATCTGCTTTAGTTTAAAGCGTTAGATTCTGAATCAAATCTCATCTCATTAATGAACCTGTAACTTGATTGTTGCAATTAGCTTGTATGACATCCAGATATATTTTCTTTTCTGATTGACAGGTCTGCACCTGGCCCAGCCGGCGCCCCTGCACCTGAAGGAGGAAACCAGCCTCCCCCAAATCTGACCAGCAACCGTCGCCTCCAGCAGACGCAGGCCCAAGTGGACGAGGTGAGCTACATTCATGAATATGCTGACAATAAAATCTGGTTCAGTTAGTTATACAGTGAAATAATGAACTTTAGGTCACTTAATGATACAGTTATTATCAGTTGTTGATTATCCCATGCCAATGAGTTCTGGCTTAGTAGAACCTATGTCTTTTTGATCAGGTGGTGGACATCATGCGTGTGAACGTGGATAAAGTTCTGGAAAGGGATCAGAAACTTTCGGAGCTGGACGACCGGGCTGACGCGCTGCAGGCCGGAGCTTCTCAGTTTGAGACCAGTGCTGCCAAACTCAAGAATAAATACTGGTGGAAAAATGCCAAGGTAGAGAACTCAGCCACTTTAGGGATTGTATCTTACAGTTTTAGTAAATTAAAATGAGCAATGATTATAATCTGAAAAATAAACAGGAATCAGCGTTCAGATTCTGCTGACGATATTGATTAAACTTTGATTGTGTGTAGATGATGATCATCCTGGGTGTGATCTGCGTCATCGTGCTCATTGTCATCATCGGTGAGAAAATATTTTTGTTGAATTAATGAGTCATTTCAAGGTAAATATTTCTTCTGTTCTTTAAAAAAACTCTTCACAGATCTGAGGTTCCTTCCAACTGTACAGAAAACGTAGACTGTTTCTGCATCAGACCTACTGCTTCAATTCCTATCTGAGACACAGCAGCTCATTCTGTGTTTACAAACATCATTACCTTGTTATCTTTCATTCATTTATTATCTCCCGCTTTATCCTCTATTAGGGTCGCGGTGGGGTTCCCCATGCCCATCCAGGGGAGAACGTCTAGGGCGTTGGGCAGATAGATCCAGGACAGGGCGCCAATCCATCGCTGGGCACACACTCACTCACACAGACACACTCTATATGGGGCAATTTTTGAGAATTCAATGTGAAATCCATGTTTTTGGACTGTGGGAGGAAACCGGAGAACCCGGAGGAAACCCACGCAGACAAGGGAAGAACATGGAAACTCCACCCAGATGGGGATTCGAACCGGGAGTCCCTAGCCCTGAGAGGCGAACGTGCTAACCACTAAGCCACCGTGCCGCCCCCTTGTTATCTTGACATTTATAATAATATTCTGAACCAGCTGCAGTTCTTTACTGAAATATAAAGTATTTTCTTTTTTCCGATGTTGTTATGTTAGTTAGTCTGCATAGTTTTGGGGGTTACATTGATGGTAGATGAAGTGTAAATGAGCTTTTATTAATTCTGTTGATTCTTTTTTCTTTTAGTCTACTTCAGCACCTAAAGGCCGAGACTCCTACCCCAGTCTGCACCTGCTGATGTCCCAATATTCAAATCAACACCCACAAACAAGTGTAAATCTGTGCCCTTGATGACACCTATAAGGACCCCGGTCTCTCTGCGCCTCCACATCTGGCCTGTCTGCATGTGTGTTGAGGTTATGTGTGTGTGTTCTCTGTAAATACTTCCCACCTTTCTGAGAATTTGGAATGTGGTATGTACGCGACTTTCATCCCTACTCGTAGAGTTATCTCGTAGCCTGCGTATGCACGCGTTTGTATTGTTTTCTTTTCTATCTGTCTTTTTTTGTACACTTTTTTTGGCCTGCGGTGTGAAGAACTGCCTACGAGTCTGTGTGAATATTCGGCACTCGTTTGTGCTCCGCTCGCTGTTTCGCCGTGTACTTGAACACTTCTTCAGCAGAGGCACCATGCCAGTTCTTTCTCTTCGTTACTTTCTTTTCTCACAATAGGCGCCTTTATTTTAAAAACTGCCAGAAACTGGATTCGGACCAATGTCTGTAGATGTCTATATTTTGTTTGTAGTGTATTTTTAAATCTCTTAAACATTCCGTTACAGCAGGGTAGAATTGCGCTGTCGACTGAATATGAATGGGGATGCAGACTGTAAAACAATCTTTAAGGACTAAGCTAAAATTGACTTTAATTCACTTTACATGGGAAATGAGCGATATATGAGGGGCCAGCGAACACACATCAGTCTGACCTAAAGAGGATTAAGCACGCACAAGAACCTTGTTTTTGATGGCGCTTTTTGTATAACTGACCTGCCAGCTGTGGAATTAGCTCAAATTTGAAAGCACATGGCCTCGTGTATGAGCTACATTCTAATTCCACATGTTTTCTTGTTTTTTCTTCAAAGTAGGAATTTTGTTTTATAGAAATAGAGTATATTTGTATCTGCATGCTCTTTGGTGATAGTGGACCATTCAGCTACTATATATAAATATATATATATATATATATATATATATATATATATATATATATACGTGAGTGTGTGTGGGTGTGTGTGTGTGTGTGTGTGTGTGAGTGTGTGTGTGTGTTTGTGTCCCTTTGTGCATGTACGATTGTTGGTTTTATACACTGCCAAGCACCTGGGGGCATTTTTTTTTGTTTTTTCCGCCTCTTTATGTCCACACTGATCAAACCAGTTTGCTGTTGTGCACACACTGATATAGTAACCATTACACTCTGGTCACGTAGCACCAATCTGTTAGCATGAAATGAGCCAGTGATGATGTGCATAGTCACAAGACACACACACACACACACACACACACACTTAATCTACCCTCCCCCCCTTCCAGACAGCTTGTCTGGTTTACCGTCTATTTCATCCCTTTTTCATCCACCAGATTAAAAGCAAACATGCAACAGGACTAAGACATTAGCCTTTAACTTGAATCTTCCACAAAATCAGATTGAACTCTCCACAGTTCTCAGGTATTTCACCATGAGAGGTTTAACATTAAGAGGGAGAATGCAGACTCGTCCATTAGCTTCTTATCAACGATTATCTTAGATTCAATAATTTGCTCTAAAAATCCAATAAAGCATCTGCATTTCTTTCGTTTTGTAAAATTCACAAAACTCTGAATTGTTTGTTTCAAAAATGGGGTTTATGTTGTTGCCCAGCAACAAGACAAATTACAACCACTTTATCTGCACAATTTGGAATAATTCAAATCTTACATGTAAAGGTAATTCACTGTATGTAATCATTACAGGGAGTCATTTTTGAATAGATTTAAAATAGATTTATTCAAATAGATGAACTCTATTTCTCTATTCAACATCTGATGCCCACAACCTCTGCAACCTTTAATGGGAAAGAAATGGCCCAATAAAATAATAAATCAGTTTTTTTTTTAATAAAACAGAATTTGCAGGTGGTCAGTTAGGGTCCACATTTTGAGCACCATTATAATTTTCTTGTGTTTTACCTTTGGGACAGCATCGTTAGTTCCACTTCATAATCAGAGATGTAATTTCACATGTTACGCATTCACATTTTTTTCACTACGACCAGATGAGATCAAGCAAAAATAATTATATCAACCAAAGACCACGTCGTCTTGCTAATGCTGCCAACTGCCATCAAAAACAGGTTCAGGGACAAAGTGTTTCCTCTAAACTAATCTCCAGTTCCGAACCGGAACCATATCAGAACTGGGAAGTGATCTGACATCAAGGATTTGTGATGATGACAGCGTGTGCAGGTCTTAATCAACCCTGATAGCACAACTCCTTTATTTCTGCCCTTGTGATGCTGATTTGTTTATAGCTGTAAAAAAAAAAATCAACGCAAAAAAAAAAAGATGTATGTTGTTCGGTGTCGTGCTGTGGGATGAATATGGGGGACGGGGGTCCTATTTATTCAGGTACGCCAAAAAAACATAGGAATTTAATTAGGCTGAGCTGAGTTATTTCAAACCAAGCACAGATTGGGGTAGGACACGTGTACAAGGGGCGAATCATTACAGAATAAGCAGCAGGCTATAAAACCGGACGTGTGTGTGATTTCTGTTTCCCTTTGTGAAAATGTGTGGATGAAACCATTCTGTCTCGAAATTAATTTAAACAGAGGGGGCTGGGTGAGTTAGCCTCACTAATCTGACGTCATGCGTCGTCATTAACAGAGAGGGAAAAAACTGCCGACATGTGACTGGATCAGATTGGTGATGAAGTCTTAGTGACACACCCACAAAGTTTAGTTCAAATTTTATTTTTTTAAAGCAGGTTGTATTTAAGGTGGCACTTTAGGGGTTAAGGGTCTGTTTTGATTTCACTTTAGTTGAGTTAGCAATTCAGGTCACCTTAAATGTTTTTAGACATGGCAACTGGATTGAAGAAATTTTGCTTCATACACATTGAGTTCTTTGTTGGGTCTGCTAAATGAGAAGCCTTAGCTAAACCTAGATCTTAAGATTTAGATGCTACATTGTATTAATCACTAACAATTAGCAATTAGTAAATAGTATTATGCTCTGGTATCAGACCAACTCTAAATTAAGATGCTGCCACAGTTCTGGTACGACAACATGATCTTCACTCCATGAACTGTACAATGTGCAGACAATACAGAAACACATTTAATCCTGTTACTCGCTTAAATATGATTGATCTAATCACTGACATTAGTGTACTTACTATATGATGCATGAAAGTTTAGCAGACCTGCTCTAGAACCTTGTGATGAGAGGAGAATCTTTCAGTTAACTTTAGATGCCAATGTTAAGTTAATTTTAGTTCTTTGTTTAATTTAGGAAGGTAGATTTTCATTACCTCTATTCGTCTGGCCTTTTCGGAGGGAGCAGGTTAGAGGATTACAGGCAATACAGTCTACGTCTCATTTTATTTATTTAAAGACTTTATTTATGATATTTTTTAATAAATGCGGAAGTGTAACATCACAGGAAACCATATATGGAAACCGTTGTAGAGTAAATCTGTCAATGTCTAAATTATATTAATGAACATCACTGGATGATCTATATATATAAGATATAATACAATATATGATATGAAATATACATATATATCAGGGGAAAATACAATTATGACGACCTGTGTTTAATGTTCGAGTTAGAAATTAAAATGTGCGTGTGTGTGTGCGTGTGTGTGTGCGTGTGTGTGTGTTTAAACACAATGATGGTGTTAAACATAAAATAAATACATCATAAAAAACACGTGTGGTTTCTTCTGTTTGCATGTTTTGGAGCCAGTATGCTAATGCTAGTGATGCTAATGGTAATGACAGTCAGTTGCTCTTTATTATATTTTATCGTAAACTTTATTTTAAAATTATTATATTCAGGAACAGGAGACGCCTGAGACATCATTGCCATTGCGAGCGGTCAGGGCCTTCAAGGCTTTCTGCTAGCACGTTCGCCTTTCAGCACTGGGGATCCAGGTTTGAATCGTAATCTGGGTGGAGTTGCAATGTTCTCCGTGTCAGCATGGGTTTCCTCTGGCTCCGGTTTCCTCCCACAGTCCAAAAACATGGATTCAAGGTAAATTGAATGCTCTAAATTGCCCTATATAGAGTGTGTCTGTGTGAGTGAGTGTGCCCAGCGATAGATTGGCACCATGTCCTGGGTGCTCAGTGCCCAAACGTCCTCCTCTGGGTGGGCATGGTGGCCCTAGTGGAGGATTAAGCAGAAGGTAATGAATGAATGAATAATATATTTTTAATCATATTAAATAACTTAAAATCCTTAACATCTGTATCTGGAATCCTGGCACCCATAAGATAATATAAAAATAAGAAAACAGTGTGTTTGTGTTTGTGTGTGTGTTTGTGTGTGTGTGTTTGTGTGTGTGTGTGTGTGTGTGTGTGTGTGTGTGTGTATGAGAGAAAGAGGGAGAGAAATGATAGATCAGCTGACAGATCTGCTGCCACCTACTGGTAAATCTGTGGCATTTCGTGTAAATTCTGTAATACAAGTTACCGCCAGACATGAATTTACATTTATACTAACATCCCATAATACTCAAACAGTAATTAAGTCCAAAATGTTCAGGTAGATTAAAGTGGTTTGTTTTTACAGATCGTTAAAAAGTTGTATGTGTTACATCTCTTTAATTACAGCTGGACACAGTCTGCTTCAAATTTAAATGTATTGTACAAAATCTGTTATTTCATGAAAATTTGAAGGTTCTTGTTCTTACACAAGGGAGACACGGTGGCTTAGTGGTTAGCACGTTCGCCTCTCAGCACTGGGGACTCCGGATTCGAATACCAAGCAGGGTGGAGTTTCCATGTTCTCCCCGTGTTTGTGTGGGTTTCCTTTGGGTTCTCCGGTTTCCTCCCACAGTCTAAAAACATGGATTCAAGGTAAATTGAATGCTCTAAATTGCCCCATATAGTGCAGCGATAGATTGGCACTCTGTCCGGGGTGTATCTGCCCAGCGCCCGAAATGTTCTCCGCTAGATGGGTATGGGGAAACCCCATAGGTGACCTACTATGTCCTCAGGTGACCCTAGTAGAGGATTCAGCAAATTATAATGAATAAATGAATGAAGTTTCTTACACAGTCCGATTATTATAAGCTGACTGTCTGCACTACATGGACTGTTTGTTTAAAATTCATAATGACTCTTTAGAAACATCACATCATTTTTAAAAGACATTTTATTTGTTTTATTTATTAATTATTATTAATGCACAGAGAAATGATGTGAGGAATCCTTTACTTGTTTCCCATATTAGCCAAGCACTTCCTCTCGGTCACGTCCTCTGAGAAACCAGCTTGATAGTTAGTCTAAAACCAGAACCGGCGATCAAAGTTCTTGACGTCACAAATGCATCCGCTCATCATAATTGAACTCGTCAGTCAGTTAATATGTAACAGCAGAGAACCAGATACTGTCATGAAGATACCAGATACTGTGCTTGAAGATGATTCATGATCACTCCCTTCCTGAGCTTTTCCTTTGCTAAATCCATGAATTATTGTGATTCCACACAGGAAAGTGAGCTCACATTTTGCTTTCACACATGTCAGTCAGAGGCGAGAAAAGCTGGATGGTTTCCAATGACATGGCGGCATATATATGAGAACCTCCCACAGATCCTCAAACTCACATATACATCTGTTCACACTTCCATATCAGTCTCTTTAATTCCATCAGCTTCTCCTGGAGAAGTAAGAAGAGGAAGTCCAGCAAATGGTTCTGAATTACAACAGTAGATACACAATATTTTGTGTACACTATATTACACCTACAGGAGCTTCATGAAAGACTTTCTATTGGGTTCTGTGGAGTGTCTATAAAAGGTTTTGTTACAGTTGTGAGGGTAAGTACTTTTGTTGGATGAGAAGACATGGATCGCTGGTCAAGTGTTTCCCAAAGGTGTTAAGGACAGGACTCAGTTGTCTGGATCAGTTAGGTTCTCACACCAATGTCATCCAATTATGTGTTTATACTATGTACCTGCTCTGTACACTGGAGCTCAGTCATGCAGAGTGAAAGAAACTGTCTTCCCCAAACTGTTTCCACAAAGTTGAAGTTATGCAGTTGTCCAGTATTTTATGATGAGTGCCTGATTGTATTTACTGTGAAGATAAGACCATATGAACCTGCATTCAGTGATTGAGAGTCCACACACAGCGATTGTATAGTGTCATCTTTTTGGTGCTTGAACTTGTGTGTTACTTTAGCTGAAGATTTTGTATGCAATGAGTTAAACTACACTAACTTGGTGTGAAAATTAATGTCACCTTATGAGCAGAATAATTTATGGACAGAATAATAACTGCAGGTAGCAGTGATGAAGCACGAATACATAAAGACTGAAGAAAACAGGCGGCACGGTGGCTTAGTGGTTAGCACGTTCACCTCTCAGCGCTAGGGATTCCTGGTTCGAATTCCCATCTGGGTGGAGTTTTCATGTTCTCTCCGTGTCCGCGTGGGTTTCCTCCGGGTTCTCCGGTTTCCTCCCACAGTCCAAAAACATTGATCAAGTCAATTGAGTTCTCCAAATTGCCCCATATAGAGTGTCTGTGTGTGTTGTGTGTGAGTGAGTGTGTCCCCAGAGATGGATTGGCGTCCTGTCCTGGGTGTATCTGCCCAGCGCCTGAAACGTTCTCCCCTGGATGGGCATGGGGAACCCCACCGCGACCCTAATATAGGATAAAGCGAAAGATAATGAATGAATGAATGAATGAAAAAAACAGTCGTGACAATTTCTGCAGTCCAGCCCTGGAACTGTTCTGTGTTTCAACCTGTTTCATTTCGTCTTTGTTAATCTGGACCTCTTTGATCAGTGGAGATGAATGACAGTGCTTGTGGTTTAATAAAGTTTATTATCTTCTCTGATGTCAGATGTTCCAGCTGGTGAATCCATCAAATAACTGGGATTGGTTCTTTTACAGGACAAGGCCTGGTCCAGCACACCACTCATTTTTTCGTGCAGTTTATTGCTTTTCTAATTTAATCCTCATGTTAAATTTCGGGCGGCACGGTGGCTTAGTGGTTAGCATGTTCGCCTCTCAGCACTAGGGATTCCCGTTTCGAATCCCAATCTGGGTGGAGTTTCCATGTTCTCCCCGTGTCTGCGTGGGTTTCCTCCGGGTTTCCTCCCACAGTCCAAAGTATGGATCAAGTTAATTGAATTCTCAAAATTGCCCCATATAGAGTGTGTCTGTGTGAGTAAATGTGTGCCCAGCGATGGATTGGCGCCCTGTCCTGGGTGTATCTGCCCAGCGCCCGAAACGTTCTCCCCTGGATGGGCATGGGGAACCCCACCGTGACCCGAATAGAGAATAAAGCGGGAGATAATGAATGAATAATGAATGAATGTTGAATTTCACTAAAGTCAACAATCATCTCAAGAAATGTCTTCAGTTTACTCCAGTAAGATATCACTCATTTATTACTTCATTAATAAGGGTGTTGGCTTCTGTAGTAAAACCTAAATTATTTTGATATTATCAGATTTTTCAAATGTAGCCTTCACATGAATGACCTATTACAGCCATTTAGGGATTACATATAAGAATGAATGCTCCATCCATCCATCCATCCATTCATCCACCCATTAGGTGTGTAACAGTACATAAAAGTCATGGTTCGGTTGACACTATGGTGTGGACCTCACGGTTAGGTTTTTTTTGGAAGTGAAAGTAAGTTTTACAAATCCTCAACTACAGCACATGGAGCATATCACGGATAACTTCTTGCAGCTGTACCATATTACGAGTTAGTTTTTTTTATATATCTAATTCCGTACAAGAGTTTCCTCTGTGTTGTGCTATCTATGTCGCTACTTTTCCTTTGGTTCATTTTTAATAACATATGACGTGTTTATACAAGTGCGGGAAAGGTTTATGATGCCCTTAAACATAAATAATACAATAATTATTACGCTGCTACATTGCTGGGTCTCTGGAACATAACCCCCGCGATATGTGAGGGATTACAGTACATGTTCATTGCTTCAGCAATGGATTTGTTTTGTCTGATTTTACATCTCGGGAGCAGAGGATTAAGCACACACGTTCACTCACGATAAGAAATTGTAGTCGCTTCGCCTCTAAGCTGAGCTACACTTAGCATAGCATGCTTAGAGGTGTTTACAGCCAAGGTGCACCTCGCAACTAGAACTTGCCTTGATTTTAGTTCCATCATGTGTTTTTTTGTTTTCGTGTGTTCAGTACCTGTTAATCTATTTATCTATCTATCCATCCATCCATCCATCCACCCACCCATCCATCCATCCATCCATCTAACTAACTAACTAACTAAATAACTAATAATGGTTACTGAGCAACAACATGCAACACAAACTCCACACAGAAAAAATACTTTTCCCACTAAACTTCGTACGATGAGGTTTTTGTAACACAACAGTAACACCCAAATATACAAGTTGTAACAGCAATTGTTCAAAATCTTTGTAATATTATTTTACTGTTTACTTAAACTAAACATGTGCAGACTCCGATGTGGACATACTAATGCAGTATATTGTATTTTTAATAAAGTGAGCAGTATGTGATGTTTATATTACAGTGAGCCTGGTACATCTCATCGCATGGTGAGATTAGAAGTTCATGGCACTTTTCACCACATTTATATCCAACATGCTTCTTTTTCTTGGGTTAGGGTTTCTCGTCCTGTCCCCCCCCCACACACAAAACTATGCTCCCTCAGTAATTCCTCCACATTAGCTCATTCCTCTTAAGCTTATCTTTGACAGAACACAGAGTTAGAAGACCTTCATTTCCAAAAGAATGTTGTTTTTGGATGATAGATCTGTCTTTACTCAAATGTTTATTAGTTACTATTAAACAATAACCTCTGGGTCACCAATTCAGCATCCGGCTTTAAAATGATCCAAATGAATAGAAACTTTCTTCTTTTTAAACTTTTTAAAAAGTACCCTATCTTTGTTGTGTTCACACCTGCAGTTCTGAGAACTTAGTTATACTCACTGTACACTTTATTAGACACAACCACCTTATAGTTCCACCTTGTAGAACCAGAGACTGTAGGTCATTTGTTGCTGCACAGTTTGTGTTACTCATCCTCTAATCCTTTATCAGTGATCACAGGATGCTGCATACAGGATAACTGGAAGGACAGTGTTTGTTTGATGAGTATTTTCATGCAGCAGAGACACTGAGAAGTTTAAACTCCAGCAGCACTGCTGTATCTGGCCCACTTTTACCAGCACAACACACAAACACACCACCACCATAGCTACAAAGTTTAGGGATGTCAAAACCAGTTGCACCAGGGCCCAAAACCCAAAGCATACTTCAGTTCTTGAGCCGAACAGGATAAACATTTACTGAACACACTAAAAGATTATGATTCCACAATAAATAAACCTTAACATTGTACTATATTGTCAGGTAATTGCTAACAATAATAATAGATCAATGTAAAAAGATCTTGCAGGCAAGATATAATTGTATTATGGGCCGGTTGCGTTTGACTCTTACGATCTATATGGTAAATGAAGCTGATTTAATGTACAGTGAGAGTAAAACAAGGAAGTGGATCTAGTGTTATGCAAAACTTTACCTAAATCCAGTGATTTTTTCATTGAGCAAAAGGTAAAAACAATTTTCAAAATGACACCCAGCATGTTTACTACATGCAATGAAATAATCGGGACACTTTATTTTTCTAAAATCTAAATTCTGTCAACTGAAGAAAAACTAGCAATGTTTAACCGAACTGTTTAAAAAAATCACACCATTTCAACACCAGACTGAACTCCAGAAATCTCATGATCATTAGACCCCTCCAAAATACACACTCTATGAATTACAACACTAAATTCTTTATTTCATATACAGGAATGTCTTTATTCAGGCAAAATCCAGAAGGACCTTGATCCAGCTCAGCATCTGGATCTAATTAGAACCCAAAATCCCATCCCCCTCTTTCAGATCCCACCCCCCTCCATGTTTCATGAGCTCCTCATCTTCATGCCCCTCCTCACCCCAAGCAAAGACTCTCTTCATTCGGTCTCAGCTGTATCCTGTCTGTAAAGGTAGCAAGGCACGTACGAGCAGGACCATGAGCACTTTACGGGTCCTTTTGCTTTTGATCTCTGCAGGATGGGCTTACGGCCAGACCACCAACTACACCCGGTAATGTTTGTGTCCTCTGTGCACTTTTATCTAGCGTTGAGTTTTTGTAGTCAACTAGTTTCACTCCGATGTAAATATGAACATGGGACTGTATTGTTTTCTTTTTTCTAAACCTGCTGAACTTAGGGTTTTAGAAGAAACTGGACCTACAGACCTGTACAGGAATGTTTAAAGCATTTGCTTTTCATGACATGGCACTTTTTATTTTGTGAAAATGCCATTTAATATCAAGTAATGTGTTATGATCTGTATTGTTGGCTTCTCTCCCACAGTGACTTGGTCATTTACTGTAAATGTTTGTGTGAGTGGGAGTGTGCTTTTCTTTATTGAGACACATTTTCTTGAACCTTAACTTGTCTTGAGCAATTCTACATTCTACTGGCAGCTGTTGTGGAAAACTTGGAGATCTTCGGCTGCTGTCTGCACTTTCAAAGCTTACTGTAGCAGTGGGTCGTAAATTGTCTGCTTTCACAGTCAGCCCATGATTTTTGGACGTATCGTAAAGATTTTTTTAATCCTATGTTTATACAGTATTAACCCTTTAAACAACAATAAACCAGTAGTTGCATTTTGAGTAGTGGATATTGTGAATCTGTTATGACGTTGTTCGCTTTTCTTCAGTGTTGTTGAATCTGATATTGAAATTCTCTTGCTTTACACATTATATTTGCATTTCGGTTTCTCAGGCCGGAGTTCAACTGCGGGGGGAATCTGGATGGCAATTCAGGTTTGGTGGGCAGTGAAAGATTTCCTTCGTATTACAAACCGAACAGCAAATGTACCTGGTACATCACTGTGAGTTTCTTAATGTTCTTCTGCATGTAAGCGAATAACATGATGCTGGTTAAATCTGCATTACTGTATTTTATAAGGGTCCAAAAACATGGATCAAGTTAATTGAATTCTTAAAATTGCCCCATTTAGAGTGTGTGTGAGTGAGTGTGTGCCCAGCGATGGATTGGCGCCCTGTCCTGGGTCTATCTGCCCAGCGCCCGAGACGTTCTCCCCTGGATGGGCATGGGGAACCCCACCGCGACCCTAATAGAGGACAAGCGGAAGATAATGAATGAATGTATTTTATAAGCGCTAATCAGAGTGTAAAAGTGTATCTGGGTCAGAAAGAGAAACATGTATCTGTGTTTGTTGAAACAGACTAAGAGCCAAATATCCTTCAATCATATAGACCTGGATAGGCTCCAGGATAGGATAAGTTGATCCTGGACAGTTATGTGCATAATTCCATATGACTGAACTGAGTGCAAAAACACAAAAAAGTTTTGCTCAATAATCAATTAAAGCTGCAGTAAGTCTGAAACTATATGGCTGCATTAACACATCAATGCAGAAACTAATCACTCCAAAATCTTCACATGATATCATTCTTCTGACATCTGACTTCTGATTTAACTTGATTTAATAATTAAATATACAAATATGTATTAGTTTTAATATTGTTTCTGTATGGGCGGCACAGTGGCTTTCCATGTTCTCCCCGTGTCTGCATGGGTTTTCTCTGAGTTCTCCGGTTTCCAGCCACAGTCCAAAAACATGGATTAAGGTCAATTGAATTCTCCAAAATTGCCCCATATAGAGTGTGTCTGTGTGAGTGAGTGTGTGCCCTGCGATAGATTGGCGCCCTGTCCTGGGTCTATCTGCCCAGCGCTCGAAATGTTCTTCCCTGGATGGGCATGGGGAACGTCCCCACCACCCTAGTAGAGGATAAAGCGGAAGATAATGGATGGATGGATTATTTCTGTATCAAATCGTGCTTTTGAAATCTACTTTTGGACTTTTGATGCTACTCCTTTGAACAAGTTTGTACCATTGTGAATGAGGGATCTCTCCCTTAGTCTGTCTGTTTGTGTCTCTGCAAATGTGTGTGGGGAGGTTGTGTCTCACTTTATTTCTCTCTCTCTCTTTCTCAGGTTCCAGAAGGGAATGTGGTGATGTTGACCTTCAGGTTTTTCGATCTGGAGGCTGATACTCTGTGCAAATATGATTTTGTGGATGTTCATAATGGACATTCTAACATGGCCCAGAAGCTGGGTCGGTTCTGTGGGACATTTCGACCCGGCGCTCTCATCTCTACATCCAACACCATGATGCTGCACATGGAGTCAGACTCTGCCACCGGTGGGCGTGGCTTCCTCGCCCATTTCTCAGGAGTAAAGCCACATCTGGATGGTAATTCTTGATTACACTAGATAAACGTGGGTGGGTAAAGAGTAATGAACGGTAATTAAACATGATAACGATGGTTCTTGATTTTAGAACAGCAGTTCTGCGGTGGAAAGATGACCAAACCTCAAGGTACCATCAAAACTCCAAACTGGCCTGAGAAAAACTACCCACCAGGTGTCAGCTGCTCGTGGCTCATCACCGTTGATCCAAATAAGGTCAGAAATATTCACAAAGCAAATAAATTATGAGATGCATGAGCTGCTGCCGGCATGTTCTATGGTTACTGTGAAATCCTGGCTCTGGGTTTGCTTGATTACACTCTTTCAGGTGATCGAGGTAAAGTTTGGTAAGTTTGATGTGGAGCAGGACACATACTGCCGTTACGACTATGTGGCATTTTATAACGGAGGCGAGCGGGACGACTCCAGAAGCATCGGAAAATACTGCGGTGACAAGGCACCTGAGTGCGTACGGCCCCACCCACCTCATTTCTTAAACTCTTCAGGTGCTTCAAAACTCAGGTGTTTTTCCTATGTGTCTCCAGACCAGTTGTGACAATCGGTAATGTCCTATTGGTGCAGTTTGTGTCGGATCAAAGCGTGACCTCTGATGGCTTCATGGCTTCCTACTCCAGCATTCCCAAAGAAGGTTCAGGTTCACGGACACACACATTAACCACAAACGAAAAAGTTGATCTAGCCCCACCTCACAAACCCATCACCACCACCACCACAATGGCTCCACCCAGACGTCCGGCCCGACCAGTGAAAAAAAACCCTGAAGCTGGTCGACCCAATCCAGCTGGTCCAGAGGAGAAGGGTGAGAGTGAAACCACTGAATCTTTTACTAATCAAATTTATTGTTTATGTAATTAATATTATATATAGTACATATTATATAGGCAGCACGTTCGCCTCTCAGCGCTAGGGATTCCCGGTTCGAATCCTCATCTGGGTAGAGTTTCCATGTTCTCCCCGTGTTCGTGTAGGTTTCCTCCGGGTTCTCCGGTTTCCTACCACAGTCCAAAAACATGGATCAAGTCAATTGAGTTCTCCAAATTGCCACATATACTGTAGAGTGTGTCTGTGTGAGTGAGTGTGTGCCCAGCGATGGATTGGCGCCCTGTCCTGGGTGGTTTAAAGGCTTTTCATTCTGTAAAGCTGCTTTGTGACAATGTACTGTTGTAAAAAGCGCTATATAAATAAATAACTTGAAAATAACTTTTATCTGCCCAGCGCCCGAAATGTTCTCCCCTGGATGGGCATGGGGAACCCCCCCCCCCACCCCGCGCGACCCTAATATAGGATAAAAGCGGAAGATAATGCATGAATGAATATATTATATATGTACTATTTTAGAGAAATAAATATTAAACAAGCTTTGTACTGGATTTGAAATTCTTGAGAATGATGGTAATAAAGTTTAATCTGAAAACCTTGCGTTACTTCTCTTAAAACAAATGCTGTTTGTTGTAAATCTGCAGCTTCATGTCCTAAAGAGTGTAAAAGAGACGGAAGCATCAAGACCAGTTTCTGCAGCAGCGAGTTCGGTAAGAAACAACCTGCACTGACACACAATCATTACCTAAATTGTAGATGATCGTTTTGGTTAAATAAGTACCGTTTACCAGGTAAAGCAGTAGGCTTGTTACCAAGCAACCTTGCCCGTGATGCAACTGCAATATTGGAGATGTCATTTGAAGCATGGTAGCTTAGCACGTTCACCTCTTAGCCCTGAGGATCCACGTTCGATTACCGATCTGGGTGAAGTTTCCATGTTCTCCCCGTGTCTGTTTTTTATCCGGGTTCTCAGGTTACCTCCCACAGTCCAAAAACATGGATTCAATTCATTTGGGTGCTTAAAATTGCCCCTATATAGTGTGTGTGCTCAGCAATAGATTGGCACCTTTTCCTGGGTGCACCTGCCCAGTGTCCGAAACGTTCTCCCCTGGAATGGTATGGGGAACTCCTGCAATCTTAGTCCCTTGTATAAGATTAAACAGAAGACAATAAGAATACATAATGAGATATTATTAATCATAATATTATTTAATGTTATCATACATTATGCATTATACATAATGAGACAATTTCTTGTTTGTTTTTTGGTTGTTTCTTATTTACTCCCCACTGCTTCAGCTTGATCATGTGATTCAGCCTGAGTTAAATCATTGGATGCGTAATTCAAAATGGCTTCCACTCCAGTTGCCTAGTATGTATTCAGACGTACTAGCTTACTGCCTACAACTTTTAGACAGTAGATGACGGTGTGTGTGTGTGTGTGTGTGTGTGTGTGTGTGTGTGTGTTGTATTTTCTCTGTGTATCAGTGTTGACAGCGAGCGTGACATCAGTATCAGCTATGTCTCAGGGACGACTGCTCGCCACCGTCTCCATCATTAAGACTTATAAAGCAGGAAGACTGACGATCACTCAGGTCGGAGAGAACATGTCTGTTAAACTGCTGCTGCACTGCAGGTCCTGTCCAGCTATACGTCGAGGTACCATGACCGCCCCCTCCAGATGTGCACACACACACACACACACACACACAAACAGTTCATAAAGTTAATATATTTTATTTCATGATATTTTTTTCAGGTCAGAACTACATTCTGATGGGTCAGGTGGATGAAAATGGGCGTGGTGTTCTCACTCCTGGGAGCTTTACAGCATTATACAAACCCCCTCACCATAAAATCCTCGCCAACCTCAACAACCAGCCGTGCTCATCCACAGCATAATCTCTGAGATGGAACAAAGAACTAGAACAGTTACAGAACCACAAGTTGTACAACCAATACAGTGACAGGGCCAACAAAGTTTTAAAAAACAGTTGCAAAACCACAGACATATAAACAGAGCAATTTCAAGGCATTTGAGGCCCTCAAGCAAACTGCTCCACTGACCAAATTTCTTTTTCTTTTGTTTAATTAAGTAAACAAAAGTAATATTTAAATATAAAAATGTATGTCATTTGCAATAAAAGCACACATTTTTTACAAATAAGGTATAAAGAGTTCAAGTTGTGTGGCAATTTATAAGCATTTAGCGGGAGGGGCCCTCTTGACGGTGTCATTTCATTTTACTGTGACCGTCACAGAATTTAAAGCGTGCTCGTGCGGTTTTTACTGCATTCAATAAATAAACAGTCATTGTTTGGGGGCCCCAGGCAATTGGTTGGTTTGTATGCCCTGTGGCAAGGGGCCTTCACACAACTAACAGAGATAAAAGACCAGCACAAACCCAAAAGCAGCACAGTCACAGAACCAGCATAGTAACAGAACTAACACAGTCATATGTGTGTTTTAAAAAAAAAAGGAAATTGAAAATTTATTAAAAGCAACCTGATTTGAATCTGGAGCAGCTGCAATTATTAAATAATTCAGATTCAATTCATATCACTTATACAAAAGTTCATAATTTTTTTTTACTTCACGCATGGATGTCATATGGTATATTTGTAATTTCTGATGTCTAATAAAGTTTTTATATCAAAACGCATCTGTGTTTTAGTTTCTGCTGTTTTAGTTTCCAGGGCAGCACAGTGGCTTAGTGGTTAGCATGTTCTCCTCTCAGCGCTAGGGATTTCTGGTTCAAATCCCATCTGGGTGGAGTTTCCATGTTCTCCCCGTGTCTGCGTGGGTTCTCCGGTTTTCTCCCACAGTCCAAAAACATGGATCTAGTCAATTGAATTCTCCAAATTGCCCCATATAGAGCGTGTCTGTGTGAGTGAGTGTGTGCCTAGTGATGGATTGGCACCCTGTCCTGGGTCTATCTGCCCAGTGTCAGAAACGTTCTCCCCTGGATGGGCATGGGGAACCCCACTGCAACCCTTTTAGAGGATAAAGTGGGAGATAATGAATAAATGTTTTAAGTGAGAAGCACCTCAGTACAGACCATTTTTACTACAATGACACACACACAGTAAATGTAGTGGTTATTACATTCTTCATTATTTTATTACACAAAAAATTGCAGATTTGGAAATAATACCGAGTGGAGTATTCTAGTGGAGTGTTTCTGTTGTTTTAATACAGTGTTTTTGTACTGCCTCTCCCCCTGTCTACACCCACACACTGGCTTTGCTGTCTCTCTCCGGCTTCGGTCCGTTCTGTCCGCAGCAGCCCTGTAGTCCCGGGTGCTGTGTGATCGGAAGGTTCTTGTAGACTGCCCGACTGTATGGGATGAAACACAGGCCAAGCTGCAGGTGCCGTGCCAGGCGACAGTATGCTGCCAGGGCCAAAACCAGTAAAGGAACCAGCAAGAGGAACCCAACTACCAGCAAAGCTACGCAGGAGGCGTCGTTCAACAGGCCGGAGCAGTACATGGATGAGGTGTGACGCTGCACCTACATCAGAGAAGGAACATCGTTAACTTCAAAATCACACTGAAGTTACAGAAATGTACAAAAACTATCATGTACTAAGCTGCTTATGCTATTAAGGATCTCGATGGGTGATAGAGCCTATCCCAGGGCTTATTGTGTGATAGAAAGGAAACTCCCTAAACAGGGCTGATGCACAGATAAACACTTTTACATCTACGAGTAATTTAATATCTCGTTAAATTAACTAGCACAAAAAGGCCTGAGCCAAACTTTCCACACCATTTTCACCATTAGAGACATGGATTACCTCCCAAATAGCATATTTGGACCCAGCATAAAAAGAAAGAGAAACTATATACGTTTAGAGGCATTGTTTTTGCATCACAGAAGGAGCACTTTAGAGAGGTTCTGATTTAGGGGTACCAACTCTAAGGTAATTATGTGCTTGAAAAGTACTTACTCTTAAGTACTGTTCCCCACATGCTTAAATGGTACCTACTTTAAAGTAGGAGCTTAAAAACCCCATTATAATGATATTTTGAGAACAATGGTCAATTTAATTGCAGGAACGGTGGCACAGTGGCTTAGTGGTTAGCACGTTCGCCTCTCAGCACTAGGGATTCCCAGTTTGAATCCCAATCTGGGTGGAGTTTCCATGTTCTCCCCATGGCCGCGTGGGTTTCCTCCGGGTCCTCCGGTTTCCTCCCACAATCCAAAAACATGGATCAAGATCAATTGAATTCTACAAATTAACCCATGTATAGAGTGTGTTTGTGTGTCTGTGTGAGTGAGTGTGTGACCAGCGATTGGCGCCCTGTCCTGGGTGTATCTGCCCAGCACCCAAAACGTTCTCCCCTGGATGGGCATGGGGAACCCCCCTGTGACCCTAGTAGAGAATAAAACGGAAGATAATGGATGGAGGGGTCAATTTAATTGCATAAACAACAATAGTGTAGTTTCTTCTCCCACAGTCCAAAAACATGGATCAAGTCAATTCTCCAAATTGCCCCAAATAGAGTGTGTATGTGTGCGTGTCTGTGTGAGTGAGTGTGTCCAGAGATAGATTGGTGCCCTGTCCTGGGTGTATCTGCTCAGCTCCCGAATCGTTCTCCCCTGGATGGGCATGGGGGACCCCCCTGCGACCCTAATATAGGATAAAGCGGAAGATAATGGATGTATTTATTTAGACTGAAGAATCATTACTGGTTTAACTTGTATAGCGTTGTGTTTACTGACAGGTTTCAGTCTTTATTCGTACCGTGGAATGGCAGAGGAAGCCGAACACCACCATGGTGAGTGCCGGAGTCAGGATGACCCCGAACACGGTGCTGGCGAGCACAGCATTAATGGTGGCGATGATGAGGTTCTGCGCTGTGACCAGAACCGAACACGCCCAACAGTCCAGTGAAGCTCGGAGCTCTAATGGATCAGTGGGTGTTCCAGAGGAAGAGGAGTACGGGGGTGGGATCACCGTTGTCGCCGGGGACACGGGATCCACAACCGGCGGTGACACAGAGTTAGCGCGGTGCAGGTGCGTCGATTCGGTGTCGCCGCCATCGATACTGAACATCTGAGACGCCGAAGTCGTTGTGTCCAAAGTCCCGTTGTAAGAGACACTCATCCTGTTTCCCTAAAATAAAAAAGTCAAGGTGCTTATTTTTTTAATGAATTCTGTTAAAGTAACATTAAAGGCCATTATAATGACGTTTAAAGGGTTGATGGGTAAACAATGGAAGGAGAAGTGAATTCTGTAGTAAAAGAACATGAATTGAACATATTACATCTCATTTGCATATATTTACATTTGGTCATTTAGCAGACGCTTTTATCCAAAGTGACTTACAAAGTGAGCACAGGGTTAATCACAACATCCCTGGAGCAAAAAGGGGTTAAGGGCCTTGTTCAAGTACCCACATTGGTAACTTCAGTGGACCTGGGATTTGAACCCACAACCTACAGATTGATAACCCAACACCTCAACCACTAAACTACCACACCTACATCTCTGTTATATATTATTTATATAGTCATTGGGGCAGCACGGTGGCTTAGTGGTTATCACGTTTGCCTCTCAGCACTAGGGATTCCCAGTTCGAATCCCAATCTGGGTGGAGTTTCCCTGTTCTCCCCGTGTCCGTGTGGGTTTCCTCTGGGTTCTCCGGTTTCTCCAAATTGCCCCATATAGAGTGTGTTTGTGAGTGTGTGCCCAGCGATAGATTGGCGCCCTGTCCTGGCTGTATCTGCCCAGGGCCTAAGATGTTCTTCCCTGGATGGGCTTGAGGAACCCCCCACCCCACGACCCTAGTAGAGGATAAAGCGGAAAATTATGGATGGATAGTCATTGGGTTGAACCAAATAAAGATAAGTTATGACTAAAGGATGCAGAAAACTTACAAATACATTAAATTTCATTAGATTGTCTTATGCTTAATCCTCTACTAGGGTCGGGGGTGGGGGCTCCCCATGCTTATCCAGGGGAGAACGTTTCAGTCACTGAGCAGACACACCCAGGACAGGGCACCAATCAATTGCTTGGCACACTCACTCACACAGACAAACACACACTATACGGGGTAATTTAGAGCATTTAATTTACTGGGCGACTGAAGGAGGGAACCGGAGAACCCGGAGGAAACCCACGCAGACACAGGGAAAACATGGAAACTACATCCATTTGAACCTGGAAACCCCAGCGCTGAGAGGTGAACATGCTAACCACTTAGCCACCATGCCATTTTTAAGAAACATATTTCATTACAATTACCATCAATTTAAATGTAAGATATTTTTAGGTTTTTGTTCTGTAATGATAACTAGATATAATTACGACTCATTACAGGAGCGCTTAAAGTAACAATTAATGCTTGTCTCCTAATAAATAATTAAAATAGGATCAGATTATGATTCATTTATTTAATAAGATCAGATCCCATGACATCATATGAACTTTACTGAAGGCCGAATGTGTGACCGAACATAACCCTTGACCTGTGCACTTTCTGAGAAAGTAGTGGTACATGCCGTGAAAGGTAAACAGAGATAACTGTGAACAGGAGGAAACAGGAAGTTCAGGATGACTTATAATACAAAACAATGGGACAGGAACCGAGCCCAGTGGGAAGCACGTGAGCTGATTGGACTGGGAATATCTCAGGGAGCAGGACATCTCCTTAAACATGAGGCTTCCTGCCTGCACAGATGAGCGTTCGCCTGTCCCCGACCATGAACCTCCAACTGCAGCTTCATACCATCCAGAAAATAAGTTTTCCTCCAATAATATCCACGTTCAAGTTCATTTATTTATATTGTGCTTTTTACAATAGTACATTGTTTCAAGGCAGCTTTAAACTGTTCTTAATAGGGCGCGGTAGCTCAGTGGTTAGGGCGTTGGGCTATCAATCTGAAGCTTGGGGTTCAAATCCCAGGACCACTCAAGTTACCAATGTGGGTCCTTGAGCAAAACCCTTAACCCTCATTAACCTTGTAAGTCGCTTTGGATAAAAGCGTCTGCTAAATGTAATATAACACAATATACTAATTCATTGATGAAATGAATTCATTCATTCATTATCTCCCGCTTTATCCTCTATTAGGGTCACGGTGAGGTTCCCCATGCCCATCCAGGGGAGAACATCTCGGGCGCTGGGCAGATAGACCCAGGACAGGGCGCCAATCCATCGCTGGGCACATACTCACTCACACAGACACAATCTATATGGGGCAATTTTGAGAATTCAATTGACTTGATCCATGTTTTTAGACTGTGGGAGGAAACAGGAGAACCCGGAGGAAACCCACGCAGACACGGGGAGAACATGGAATCTCCGCCCAGATGGCGCTGAGAGGCCACCTAGCCACCGTGCCGCCCTAATATACTAATATACTTAACATAATTCACAGCTGCTTTGATTTGGTTACACTTCAGTACTTATTGTCTCATCCAGAATATCTGTAGTCAAGAAATGACAGACTTTATCTAAGCTTTAGGTTAGGTTCTATTTTATCTCTGAAGCATAGGTGTCAAACTCAAGGCCACCGGGCCATATCCGGCCGCACTACAATTATATCTGGCAGATGAGATCATTTTACATTGATTTATTTTTATTATTGTTACTAATGGCCTGGCGATATAATATTTTAGACTGTGCTCATATTTAAAATTTGTTTGATTTTTGAAAGCAACATTTTCATGGATAGCAGAAATATTTAACGATATTTAAACTTGAAGTTTATTTTTCTAAAATGGCTCAAGAGCAAAGAAAACTGAATTCATTATCATAGAAAGTAAAGTTCAAGTTTTTAAAAGTTTTAATTATCCATCCATCCATCCATCCATTATCTTCCGCTTTATCCTATATTAGGGTCGCGGGGAGTTGGGAGGTTCCCCATGCCGTTTTAATTATTTATTGTGAAATAATATTCCTGTCTTTTTTTATTCCTATTCATGTTCAGAAAGCGTACTTACTTTAGTGTGTTCAATAATGGTTTATACTGTTCGGACAGCGACCTAAAGTACGCTTTGAATTTCCCCCCTGCTGCAGTTGAATTTTATACCCCTGTTCTAAAGGCTTGCACCGGATAGGTCCAAAAATGCTTTTTTTCTCATTAAATGTCATTAAACTCCTGACCATTCAACAACTTTTGGATAAATTAGAACATAGAATGTGAGACAGGTCCTCTTGTCTAACATTAGTGTGAAATGTTTTTTCTAATACAAATATATAAATTGCATTATTAAAAAGCAACATGTACATTAAAGATGATGTTTAAAGGCCAGTACCGCCTGTCCGTCTGTCTAACAGACCTTAATCCTAATCCTGAGATTCTTATTTGATTATTTATTGATGACTGAAAGGTGCATCAGTTAAGATAATTCACTAAACAACTTTAAAGAACCACAGTGTAAGGTTTCGGATAAAGGTGGAGGATGAGCCGGAGCTTAAACCCTTAACCTTTTGATCATCAGAACCAGATTACCTCTGACACAGAAAATTCTAAGTACCCCCCACACACACACACACTTGAGAGATGCTAAAAATGACAATAAGAACTAGGATGAGTGAAGCGGTTCTACACAAATAAACCTGAAGTGAGATCCAAACTCAGTGTAATTTTAAAAGTCCCTATTTCTTACCCATAAAATAATTTCTAGAATGATTCCATCATAATTCCTTGTTTACTGTACTTACTTTATTATGATGTTATAAAAATTTCTTCAGGCCAAAAAATAAGATCCTTCTGCCAAACCGAATCCTTCAGTCTGCTCCAAATAAAGTCCTGTCTTCTTTTTCTTTATGTTTATGATAAGCATCAATCTCTTAACGTCGGCACTCGAGCGGTACAGCGTCTATCCAACAACTGAGCCTTGTCTTCCTCCCCTCTCTATCTGCCTTCCTGTCTCACTCCTTCCTTTATGTATATGTATTTTTTTCTCTTGACAAAGGTATCCTCCTCTGCCCTGGGTTTAGGTTTCACTCTTGCTTCAGTTGGACAGTCTGTAAAGGTCCAGCAGCACAGACGATGCTCAAAAAATGTCAAATAAAGATGACGCCGACCAGATGATTCTAAAAGTGTATTTAATATCCTCTGTTAAGACCCTGTCACTATCTCTGTGAGGAAAGAAGCAAGTTGAGGGATGATAGGAGGTGCTTTAACTGTGTAGATACCACATTCCTCCTTATATGATTGAGTGTTGGGGAGTCACAGAGACACACACGAAGTATCTCTTATAAACGTGCTGGGGGGAGAAGAAAACTTTCTTTAAACTAGCTGGATTTCAGTAAAATAGACATGTGACACACAAAGTATGAATATTCTACAATCATTATGTGAACAACACACTGTAAAAATTGTTATTGTTGAGCCGTTATCAGTAACTTTGTAGCTTCAGTCTTGTTTGGACTCCCTGTTTTAAAACGCCACTGGGTTCTTTACCTGAAAGAACCCTCTGAACTCTTACAAGAGCTCCAGCTCTTATACAGTCCTTCCACAAGACTGTGGAGAGTGTGTGGTGATTCGTGATGCAAAATACACTCCGACTCGTTCACTTCGCTCCAGTGATGATTGCCGCCTGGCAATTCCACCTCACCGAGGAGCTAATTCTCACTCTGTAGCGTTCACCACTGCAAAATGGTGGAACGATCTTCCCAACTCTGTCCGTAAGGCAGAATCACTAAGCAGTTTTAGGAAACTACTGAAGATGCATCTCTTTAACAAATAGCTGTTAGAAAAAAAAGGGGGGGGGGCAGCATCAAATAACAATCAGATTTGATGATTTTACAGTATAATTGGTTTTCTCAATAACTTCTGACTTGTAATGTTCACATTTGTAAGTCGCTTTGGATAAAAGCGTCTTCTAAATGACTAAATGTAATGTAAATGTAAAAGCTCATGACATCAGGCACTGATGGTGGATAGGGTTCACAGTGATGTTTAGCTGTGTAAAGCAAACTCATTAACCCTTCGGAGCACCAAAGGGTGTAGCTCTGTACAGAACTGTGAAGCCTGACCCTGAAGGAACAGACGGGATATGCAGTAACTTTTGGTTATATAACACATGAGGTTAGTTCATTAAACTTGAGCTGGAGGGGAGGAATATGTGCAGCGCTGGTGTGAAATTTACATTTAACATCTCTGAGAGTCTCACCCTATGAGTGGAAAATAATAAACATCACGTTTATAAAAAGGACTAAAGTATTGGGACCTGAATATTAAAGAGGGATATCCTGAGAGTCATGCAGGAGGAAGACCTGACTTCCTCCCTGTCCTTAGAACCAGGATATCCTCCTGCAGAGGGCACAGAGGTGTCACCCTAAAATTAATCTGGAATTACACTCTTGAGACGTTTGACCCCAGAATTCACTTTAAAACTATATATGTTTACATTTAAAAATAAATGGATCTGAAGACTGTTTGGATCATTCTTAATGAGCGTTGCAACAGCGACCTCTACTGATCATTAATGGCTGCTGTTTGCGAAAAAGTTGCTTTAATCTGACTGGATAGCATAGACTAGTATACAATGTGAAGTGATTTAAAGTTTAGTGCTGTGTGTGAGCGGCACGGTGGCTTAGTGGTTAGCTTAGTGGTTAGTGGTTCCCGGTTCGAATCCCAATCTGGGTGGAGTTTCCATGTTCTCCCCGTGTCTGCGTGGGTTTCCTCCGCGTTCTCCGGTTTCCTCCCACAGTCCAAAAACATGGATCAAGTCAATTGAATTTTCCAAATTGCCCCATATAAAGTGTGTCTGAGTGAGTGTGTGCCCAGCAATGGATTGGTGCCCTGTCCTGGGTCTATCTGCCCAGCGCCTGAAACGTTCTCTTCTGGATGGGGAACCCCCCGCGACCCTAATAGAGGATAAAGCGGGAGATAATGAATGAATGATGTGTGTGAGTGAGGCTTTGTTTCATCATCATACACGAACACAAATACAACCCAATGAAATTTTATCTCTGTAAAAAATTATCAGTTCATGGAGGAACTTTTTCAAAAGATTAAAGAGCCATTTATGATTGTTATTTTAATGAATCATTAGCAATCAAAACACTACAAGGAGCCACGTGGGTAATTTAACACTACTCATTTACAGATGGGGCGGCACAGTGGCTTAGTGGTTAGCACGTTCGCCTCTCAGTGCTGGGGACCCAGGTTCGATGTATGGTTGGAACTTCCATGTTCTCCCCAAGTCCGTGAGGGTCTAAAAACATGGATTCAAAGTAAATTAAATGCTCCAAATTGCCCCATAAAAAGTATGTGTCTGTGTGAGGGAGTACACCCAGCAATAGATTGGCGCCCTGTAATGAGTGTATCTGCCCAGTGCCCGAAACGCTCTCCCCTGAATGGACATGGGGAACCCCCCAAAATCTGTTACCCTAGTAGAGGATTAAGCAGAAGCTAACAAATGAATTTACAGATCATCAAAAAGTCTAAGCAAATAAACAAGGCACACTACTTAGCAAATTGTTTTAATTCATTTTGTTTGATTTTTAATCATAATTATCATTATATCAATTATGCCACAGAAATCACACGGTGTTTAAGACAGCTCTGGCTCAGGTCTCTTCTTTTCATTTACAATAAAAACAAACATGGAATTGGTTAAAATTCAAAAGGATCTGAACAGCAACTCTGATAATGAAGATTAGAAAGACAAGGGTCGCACCATCGAAAGTTCATATTTCTTTTGATTAAAGTTAAAAGGACCTCTTTAATCTGATTACAGTACAAAGACATTCAGGATGAACAGATGTTCTAAAGCACCAAGCTGCAAGATTAATATTTATATTCATACATAATTCTGTAGATCATATCATACACATGGGGGGACGGCTGGCGACTTGAGGGGGATCCAGCACCATTTTTAATTAAACACTCCCCTTCCAGATGTCGGCACCGTCCCCCAGAGAATAAACACTTAACCCCTTCAGACCCTGTCTCTAGGTCATAATGTACATTATTAAAATGAATATGTTTATTAGGATAAAACTGATTTATCTAAGTTTACAGTATGGCTAAAAATATGTGGACACCTTTAATTTTTGAGGCTGGGCAGCTTCCAATTTGCTCCCATTTTATATTGGATTAAACTCACAGATAATTTAGGTTCATCCACTCTAGAGTTCAACAGTGCTTCTTTACAACACTTATGGTGCTAACTGTGCAGCTTGTGATAATTATCTTGCGATGTTGTGAAAAATAGAAGTGAACTCTTTTTAATTCTCAACAATGTCAAAACAACAAAATCTCTGACTGTTAAAAGTCAATCATCTATTCTGTATGATTCACATAGAACAGAAACTGGTGAATTTTTGGTGGATTTTTAGGAACTGGGTGTAACTAAGGTTGAGCTCACACATACAAATGGATGCCCTGATAATTTTGGCCATACAGTGAATATTCTGTATGAAAATAACTGAAAAGCAACTTTTTAAATGATCTGTGTTTATATATGAGTCTGAAAGGGTTAATATGTATAATAAGAAAACATTTACAAAATGTGACGACAGGAGACTGAGGAGGGAACAGGAGCACCATGTATGTTCAATAAATACAACCAAAGCAAATCAAATAAATAAAAGACACAATTTTAAAAAGAACTAACAAAAATCAATAAAATTCCAACGAACATTAAAAAAGGGCTATTGAACAAAGAAAATGTAAAAAAAAAAAAATCTCAAAAGGACTGGAATGATTAGTTTTTTTTCTTCAAAATAACATAAAAAAGTCACTAAACACTCAGAAGGTTTTCTGGACGCACACGACCGCAGAGGCCCATATGACCCGTATCTTTTCCCACGTTTATTTAATGAAAAACTCTTAATGCTCTGAGTAAAAATGCTGATTATTTCACTGTAGCTTGCCTTGTCGTTTGTTTTGATTCGTCACAAGGCCAAACGGTGAGTGTACAAATTTTTTTTTTTTTCATTTGGAAAACCTTAAAAAAAAACTGAAACCAAAAGTTAAAAACAATAGCACCAGATCTGTATTCAAACAGCATTTACAAAGATTAGCGTTGTAGTAAATATCGTAGCAACCCCTCCCGATGCCGAACCTCGTGTCCCGCTGTTGAGTCGTACAAAAGCACCAGAGACGCCCCATTCCTTTACGCTTAAACAGATATTTGCATAAATGTAAACTACGACGGAACCTGAATGAGTGACACGGTCGGCGGTCGTCGACGATCACAGCAGTGTCGCGTACATCTGGCTGTAACACCGTTCACGTTACACGCTGCAGTACAGTGTGCACCGGTGTGTACAGCGCCTCACCTGGGTGGCTAATCGTAACTGCAGTAGCTGGTAAAGGGGAAGACGAGTGAGGGGGGGGGTTGAAGCACCTGGTTCTGTAAACAGTGTAAAGTAACAGCTTGTGGATCGGAAAGTCCGCAGTAGTGGTTCTAATTACAACTAATAATAACAAAACTGTAAAGAAACAAAAATCTGAAGGTTGGCACTGCTGCCGGTGAGCGAGCAGGAGATTTGGTTATGGCTGTGACATCAAAAATCTCAGGTTCATTTACAACTTGGCGCCGGTGCCTGAAAGTCAAACAAATAACTACATTACACATTTAAATACACACAGACGAATTTGTCTTCCACATTTAACCCATCCGTGTAGTGAAACACACACATGTACACACACTGGTGAAGTTAACACATGTGGCCGGAGCGGTGGACAACCTTGAATATGGCGCCCGGGGAGCAATTGGGGTTAGTGCCTTGCCCAAGGGCACTTCAGCTATGTACTTGGTGGGATCAGGAATTGAACAGGAGAACTTCAGGTCACAAAGCTGGTTCCTTAACCATTATTTTATCATTTTCATTTTATTTAACAGGGCGGCATAGTGGTTAGTCAGTTCGCTTCTCAGTGCTAGGGATTCCCGGTTCGAATCCCAATCTGGGTGGAGTTTCCATGTCCTCCCTGTGTCTGCATGTGTTTCCTCTGGGTTCTTCGGTTTCCTCCCACAGTCCAAAAACATGGATGAATTGAATTCTCCAACTTGCCCCATATAGAGTGTGTATGTGTGAGGATTTTATTTGTATAAAATGTATACATGTAGTAGCAGTACCAAATCACTACTGTCATTTGATTAATATGCATTACAGTTGCGGACCATGTATTTTACACCTAGGCCTTTAATAATGCTCCATCTGAATTAATGCACCCATCAATAATATTTTATGCCTTTAAAAACATCTTATTTTGCAGAAATGCAGTATGAAGCGTATTCTCCAATCAGATGCCGTGAATACATTGACATATGCCAACTAGAAGTTCCTGTAAAGCCAAAAATCTCAAAATCTGATTAGTTAAGGCAACAGGTCGCTCTGCTCTACTATTTAATGTTACCGCATCTGAACGGCTAGACTGGAAAAAAAAAATAACAACCCGGCAAACATCCATTATCTTCCGCTTTGGGGGGGGGGATCCCCATGCCCATCCAGGGGAGAACATTTCGGGTGCTGGGCAGATACACCCAGGACAGAGCGCCAATCTATCGCTGGGCACACACTCACTCACAAAGACACACTCTATATGGGGCAATTTGGAGAACTTAATTGACTTGATCCATGTTTTTCAACTGTGGAAGGAAACCGGAGAACCTGGAGGAAACCCACGTTGACACGGAGAGAACATGGAAACTCCACCCAGTTTGGGATTCTAACCGGGAATCCCTAGTGCTGAGAGGCGAACATGCTAAACACTAAGCCACTGTGCCACCCTTACCTGGCAACCAATGATGCTGAAATGTGATTGCTTAAATGCTTTGATAAGAATGTACAGTCCAAAAGTGGCACAGCTATGAAATAAAGCGGACAGAGCGTTTGGAATTATTTAAAAAATATTCATGGATAATATATAATTAACATTAGTCTGTGATTCGGGGCGGCACGGTGGCTTAGTGGTTAGCACGATGGATTGGCGCCCTGTCCTGGGTGTATCTGCCCAGCGTCCAAAACGCTCTCCCCTGAATGGGCATGGGGAACCCCACCGCGACCCTACTAGAGGATAAAGCGGAAGATAATGGATGGATGGATAGTCTGTGATTCAGATATTTTTAGGCCTTCGGCCAGCAACTGCTCATTTTGTGTGTGTGTGTGTGTGTGTGTGTGTGTGTGTGTGTGTGTGTGTGTGTGTGTGTGTGTGATTATAAAGGTTACCAGGTTGAAAGTGTCATAGGTGTTCATCAGCTCCTCAACTCTGTACTGCTCGAGGACGACGACTCCGGAGAGAGTGGGGCTGCGCCGGCGAGCGCAGTCCTCACAGTGCACCACGTAAGTCTTCCTGTTGCTGCTCTCAGTGGTGACGAAGAGCAGGTTAAATACCTCCACCTACACACAGAGACACGCACCACGTACATTTATGCAAGAATTTACGTCTGCCCTACATTTTATTTATCATCAAATAATGCAAATTAGGATTTAAACGAACCGTGTACGTGTTTATAATATACATGCAATTCCGCATTTTGTCCACAAGGGGTCACAGTTAGACAAATTACACACAGCCGTCAGGTCGGGATGTGTTGTTTTGTTCGGAGATGTTTGCACGACGATAAATGAAGGTTTCTCTTTAAAAGGTCCGTTTTCAGGTCAGGATCTAACACCTTTCTCATACTGAATTTCAGGTGATCTACATGTTCCTCATATGTAGCTGGATATTTGTTATATTTGACTCAGAACGCTCAAATATGGCTGAAGTTCACCATATATGCTAACAAATATATGCTTTCCTTTTACCTGTTAAATCATTATGTTTGTATTATAGCATATGACTATTGTCATAACACCCCCCCCTCGGTTCATGTTTAACTCTTATATTTTGATATTCCCTGTAACACAATGTGGACACAATGTGACTCGATCATTCATAAGTATTTAGATCAGATGCATGTTGTTACTTACATCACATTCATTGCAGTAATAAGCTGGCTCATCCTTTACTCGGTTCTGATAACAGATCTTCTTCCCTTCTGCTACAAGCCGGTCTCTTAGAATCTGAATGTGTTTTATGGACTGCAGGAGACAATGTCTACACACACACACACACACACACACACACACACACACACACACACACACACACACACACACACTGAGCTGTGTATTTGATGGAAAACTACATCATGAGGCCCTATTATAAAATAAAATCCCTCAAATCTATCTGAATTTCTGAAATAGTAATGTTAAATTTTAAATATTTATTTGATATAGATTTGAATTTAATGCAGATTATTTATTTAAGAATTTTCCATGATTTTCCTGGTATGTTTACAAATGGAGTAAAAACCTGCTCTTGCAATCTATATGCCATCATAGATATGCGTCTCTAAAATTGTTATTCAGTGTATAAACCCTTCAATGTAAAAAAAATTATTTAGTATTAAACGTGGTGTATGTATACTATCATGCAGTTCACACCTAGTTAAACATACAGTGTTTATTCAAGTCAGCCATTTGAGGCAAAAAAGCTCTTCTGCCCCTTTGTGAATTCGAACTGATTAGCAGATTTGTTGTGGTACAAATATGTAACTGTGTGTACCTGATCATTTTGTATGTGGTCGAGTCAGTGATTTTTATAGCACGAGCGACGTTCCAGGAGACGTGGATCATGGGAACAATAGATTTCACCTTTTTGACCAGGTTCCACTCAAAGCGTTCCAGAGCCAGTTGGTACTGATAGGCTAGAGAGGGAACAAGAGGAAGAATAAAAAATAAAAATTTGTATATTTTTAGTTAGTTTAGGTTAGGTTTATTCCACAAATTAAAACGTTAGACAGTTGATGGCCGACAGACGGCAGTATTGCATTCTGATCAAACAAACCATAAAAACCAAGTCAAACAAGCTAAGTGTAAAGGAAATGAGAAAAAAAAATGTTTAAATACACAGAACACAATGAAACAAATACAGAGATCAAACAAAATGACAAAAAAGCAATCAGAAAATATAACTAAACAAAAGAGGCAGGTTGATGAAGCAAACCTATGGAAAAATATATTTTACAAAAGTAAAGGTCTGAGACTTTATTCTGCTGTTTTTTGATTAGAAATGAATTTTATTAATTCTTGTTTTAAACAACTCACAGTTGAGAGGCCCGACATTCCAGGCGATGTTGTTGCACCAACCCACAGCCTGAACCCAGTGCACAGTTCCAGCGTTAATCCAAACCAGATCTCCAGGACGCTGGATGAAACGGTACACTGGGATGTTGGAGCGATACAGATCCTCTAAAACCGGCCACCAGGAACCCGTCAGGTAGTCCACACCATTCCTAACACAGGGGACCAGGTGAAGACATTGTACTTCAGAACATACATCCTTACACCTTAAATATAGTATTTAAGTTTGATCATGAAGCAGTTTGATGCTTTTTTTGATGCTCTTTTTGGAAGCTGCCGCTGGATTTGAGAAATTTATTAGAATCAGGAGAATTCAGTACCGGAGCTTCTTCAGTCTGATGGATCGCTAATAACCGCTAATAATCATTCATGAAATATATGAAAAATATACTAAAGTTTGACTCAAAGTGTTTTTAAAGTCTTACTTTGCATTTTAACTAAAGACGATGCACAGATGGCAGTAGGAATATAGAGAAACATAAGACAAGTAAAGCCTAAAAAACGTGAGCCAAAAATTTTGTAAAAATTGTAGGTATGATGTTAAAACAAGGCGGCACGGTAGCTTACATTTACATACATTTACATTTGGTCATTTAGCAGACTCTTTTATCCAAAGCGACTTACAAGATGAGCACAGGGTTAATCACAACATCCCTGGAGCGATGAGGGTTAAGGTTCTTGCTTAAAGACCCACACAGGTAACTTCAGTGGACCTGGGTTTTGAACCCCCAACCTTCAGATTGATAGCCAAACACCCTTACCACTAAACTACCATGCCAAGTGATAAGCAAGTTCTCCTCTCAGTGCTGATGATCCAGTGGAGTTTCCACAGTGTGAATGTGGGTATTCTATGGGTTCCAAAAAACATGGATTCAAGGAAAATTGAATGCTCTAAATTGCTCCATATAATGTGTTTGTGTGTGTGTCTGTGTGAGTGAGTGTGTGCCCGTGTGTGCCCAGTGATAGATTGATGCCATCTTGCCTGATTGGGCATGGGAACACCCCAACCCCCTGTGCCCCTAGTAGAGGATTAAGTGGAAGATAATGAATAAATGAATGAATGTGGGAACAGAATGAACAGGTGACTCACTTTTCACAGAAATCGCTGATGGCCTCCCAGTAATGTTCATGAACAGCAAACCACTCGCAGTCTCCAGGACCGATGTTCACATTCACTGAACAAAAGTTATTATTCTCCTGATGACCTAAAGAGCAAAAGAAATTAATAAAAGAAAAACACAGTACAACAGCATGTAAGAAACATTAAGCACACGATTTGCTGTTATTAACTTATTATTGTCTTATGTCTATTATGTGTGTTTATGTATGTGTGTATGCATAAGCGTGTGTGTATGTACCTGGTGTGCGACTGCCCGGTACCTTCATGTACAACTGTACGGTGTTCATGCCGAGGATCGTATGACCAACATGACTTAGCATGTTCTCTGTAGAGGAAACTCTCATAAACACGGGTAACTTCAACAACTCCTGGAGCTGGGCTTTCCACCTACATGTGAACACAAACACACACACACACACACACACGAGCAAATGTATTATCACATCTTTTAAAAATCAGACACTTTGTCACCCTGTTTACCTTTTTGAATCTGAAAGGTCGATGTTGGTGCCGAATTTGATGATTTTCCCGATGGCCTTCTGTTCTGAGCTGCAGGAGAGAGGACACACACAACCCTAAAATTTAGACTTAATGAAGTTCCAAACACTCATAATATAAAGGACCTTGAGAAGACATCAGACCTTTGTTCCCCAGGAGCAGAAGCGGATTCGGTTTGAGTTGTGGGTTCAACTGTTTTCTCTCCATCCTCCTCATCCTCACTGTCCTTCTCCTCCTGAAGAACAAACAACAACCAATCAAGTGCTAAGTACAGTGAGACATACATGGGCCAGCTCTCAAAACCATGGTGCAGTCTTGTACACACAAAAATGTTTGGACACCTAATTACAACTGTAAGATTTTTACAGATGTTTATTTACATACAGGCTTCTATTCCAATGCTTTAAGTCTTATTATTATTTGGGAGAAATCATTATATCAATAATATTAGATGATGTGGCCTAAGACAAAAATTACATTTCTTTGAAACTCTACAGCTTAAAGTTAAGGTCTAGATTCCGAAGGTACCTGCAGGCTCTCCTGGAAGCTGGAGGCTTGGTACTGAGCATATTTGGAGATGGTGGTATGTGATCGACTGCTCTCGCATGGCCATGTCTGTGAAGAACCCGACGTGTTCCAGTTCTCATCCGCCGGTTGCTGCACTTGAGTCCTAACCTCCACAGCGTGATCGGCGTTGGCCTCCACCAGAGACTTGGTGGAGAACAAACCCAGGTCTAGAATCAAAAACGATAATTCATGCTAGAAATTAAAACAGCTCTATAAGCTGCATTTTTATTTAAATGGTGTTGCTGGTTACATTGTTGTTGGGATTTGTGTGTGTGTGTGTGTGTGTGTGTGTGTGTATACACTCACTAAGCCGAAGGGATCCTGCCAAGCCTCGGATTACAGTAACTGGGTTTTTAGGATCGGTGCAGAACTGCAGCAACACTGGAGAAAATGCGTCTCTCTTACTTTCAAGCTACACATGGAAATAAACAGAAGGAAACGAGGAGTCGTTCCATCCCATGATACACAAGGGTATAGCTTTTAAGATGCAGTGTAAACCCCTTTCAGCCTCCACTTACGTAAATGCTGGGTGTCGGTGGGTTGAGCTTCTCTCTGGGAATCTGAGACTGCATGTTCAGCACAGGCTTTATGGACAGAGACGATGACAAGTAGGACTCGTGATATTTATCCCTCACCTTGGCTTCCCTGTCAGACAAAGAGAGGTTTCTCAACTGGGAATTGTTTTCAAGCCGAAAGACTTATTCTTATCACAAGCATTGATGCTCACTTGCAGGCTTTGATGATCTCTTCTGCTGTGTTGGTAATGCTGATGTCCTTCAGCAGGATCTGTCTCTGTTTCGTCTCTGAGGTGCCAGACACTTGTGTTTTGTTGAGCTTGAGCCTAACTAGATGTATTCTTAGCTCCTTTAGAGGTATGGGACACAGGGCTTGGAGCTTCCTTAGCTTTGCCATGCTGTGCTGTAGATGGAGATCGGGACTGGGTCCAGTTGCAGTTGGGTTTGTTTTTGCTATTTTAGTTGATTTAACAACTCTGCTTTTGTTCTCTTTGTCACGTTTGGCTCCTTTTACATCCTCTAGTTCTTTCACCTTGTTTGCCTTTTTCTTGTTGGATTTGTTTGGTTCTTTGTGTTTACTTTTGGTTTTGGGAAGCTTCTTATGATGGCTGCTGGTTAAAGAGGCTTCGCAATTCCCTTTCTGCACACTGCATGGTCTACCCTCTTTAGACTTCTGATCTTCTGGTATGACCTTTCGTGTTTGGCTCTTCTTGCTTTCTTCTTTCTTGAGATTGCCTGGCTTCTTCTTCTTCTTCTTGGCCTCAAGCTGTGTTTTAGACTTGGTCTTTCCACTCCTGGGTTCTGATGAATGGAGACTGCCAGAGCTCTGGTTCAGCAACACCTCACAACTGTGGGCCAGTTTAGCTTGCACAGTGGCAGATGACAGTGAAGGCATCGTTTTTACCTCGTCTTCTTTCTCCAGAGAGGTAGAGGTAGGCTCTTTAGATGATTCTACAGTTTTTGTGGTGCCTCCACTATCATTTTGAGCGTCAGTGTCCCCTTGTACTTCCCTTACCCTCGTTTTATCCTTCGAAGGTAGATCTGAGGTAGTATTTAAAGGGGAATCATCGGTCAAAGGAATGACCATTGTAGATTCAACAGTTGGGGATTCAGTTAAATCCATAGAAAAGATTGCGCCTTGCTGCTCTTCCAAACTCATCTCTGGGTTCAAAGAGAGTGAGGAAGAATGCTTGACCCCTGCTAGCCTGCTATGTGATGGTCGGCCGAAAGGGCCACCCCTGTAGGTGTACCTGTGGCTGTCGGTGTTCCACGTACCATCAGCCTTGGACATTATGGGAACCTGAGAGCTAGTTGTGCTACTTTCTTGCTGTTCTTTGCTATGTTTCACATCCTCATTTTCTTTAATGAGGTCAAAAGAGTCATCAGTGCTAGAAAGTTTGGCCAGATCTCCGTGGTAAAAGGAGTCACCTGGTTCCTTCCAGGTTTCCTCTGGTTCTGGAGAGGAGTGTGTGGGACTGGGCTGAAGCACTGGCCTTCTGATTACCCCTGTTAAATTGGCACCTGTATCATCCTCTTCCTCACTGAGGTCAGAAACAGGGGAGCCCTGCCAACTCAGCACCGGGGGGCTGGCTGAGGGATCTAGTCCCATGTGGTCCTCTATACACGTACTGTGAGCAGGTTGCAGATCTGGAGCACGTTGTTGTCTTTCTTTAAGATAATCCACATTCTCCAAGTCAGTACAGCGATCATTCAGCTTCACCTCCTCATTGTATGGAGAACAGGGTGTGATGTTGTGCTGTTCATGCAGCTTATCTACACTCATGAAGCTATTTAGAGTTGTAAGCTTAGAGGGCGACAGGTTGATGTCACCTCCTGAAGTTGGGTGATCCAGAGTGTCTTTTGAGCAATTACTCTGTCTGGCTGGAGGGAGTTTTGAGAGTGAAATGGACCCTGAGGTATGGGAAGAGTCGGAGTGGTAGTTGGTCTCCTCCTGTTCTCCATGTTTAGTGTATTCAAGAATACACTGTGATGTCTCTGAAAGAGCGGCCGAAGGGGGAGATTCAAAAAAGGCTGAATCGGGACTTTTATATGGTGAACCAGAAGAAGGGCGTAGAGACAAATGATTACCCTTCCTTTTTTTCTTGAGTCTTTCTCTTTCTGCTTTCCTTTCTCTTCTCCTCTCATCCTTTACCTTTCTCTCACCATGTCCTGATTCACTTTCCTCTTTCTTGTGTGTACCTTTCCTTTTCCGATGGCCCCTGGCATCATGTCGCTCTCTTTTCTTTCTCTTCGCCTCCAGTTTTCTCTTTAATCTTGCCTTTCGTTCAAGAGCTTCTTCCTCTGCTTTTTTCTCCTCTCTTTTTTCTCGACCCTTGTGTTTTTTCTTGACTTTAGTGTGTTTTTGCATGTCAGTGTCCACTCGCCGAATCGGACCTTCCTGGCTGCTGTGTGTAGAGGAGTTGGACTGCATTTGGTTGAATGGACTCAGGTGTTTGGAATGCCTGCTATTTCTCCCCTCGTGCCGGGGCGAGCTAGATCCAGGGTCTGAGCTCAAAGATGACCTTCTCCCACAGGGTGTGCCATGGCGGACCTTCCTGCTTTCTGGGCTGCACTGTCGTTGAGTGTGTTTAGGGTTGCTGTGCTGCCATCCTCCTGATTTCTGCCCTTGCTTTTGTTGCCATTCTTCTGAACCTAGACCAGAGTGTTTGGTCTCCTGTGTAAAAACACAAATGGAATACATTTTAGGGCAGACATGAAAACACAAGGAATGAACCTTTAGAATTACTGATTTAAACCTTACACTGCATTGCTTGTCTGCTCTTGAGACTTGAGTAGGTGAGCCATGACTGCCATGAGGTACTGGCTGCCTATTTGGGCCTGATGGAGGCTGGTGCTGGGGACTGTAAGGCACTCTGGTGAGGTTTGCTGGTGAGGAGGGAACAAGATGTTCCCAATCCCCTTTGGTTCCACGAGGGGCCAAGTGATCACGGGTCTGATGGCTGTGAGAGTGAAGGTCCAGATGTAACCTGTAAGAATGATCTCTGGCATTGAAGTGGCCTGACTCCTGAAGAGAGGAACACAGTGAGGGTACTACTTTAATATCCAAAAGGTTTATTGATGACAAATTAAACAAGGCAAGTTGTTTTTTTTTTTTTTTTTTTTCCCCCCCCCCCCCCCCCCCCCCCCCCCCCCCCCCCCCCCCCCCCCCCCCCCCCCCCCCCCCCCCCCCCCCCCCCCCCCCCCCCCCCCCCCCCCCCCCCCCAAGCAAAAACATTAGAAATTCAGTGAAGTCAACCTGACTAAAACCTTTCCTTGTCTGACCAGCAGGTGGTGACAAAACAGCAGTTACAAAATGCACAATTTACATGACAAACTCAATGACTTCCACCTGTTTCAAACTTTTTGCGACCTTTTTTTATGTGTCTAATGAAAACATTCCCCTTCCTAACTACATTGGTCCTTAAAACATTCCAAAAGTTATATATATATATATAATTAAAGTCTTTGTACATTGTTTAGCATTCTTCAATTTAGTGACTGCAGGATGTCTTTTCCTGGACACTGTGTCTTGACAACCCAGGCCTAGACAATTTTTTAAACTGTTAACACTTTGGATGATTATG
This sequence comes from Corydoras maculifer, assembly GCA_019802435.1. NCBI lineage: Eukaryota > Metazoa > Chordata > Actinopteri > Siluriformes > Callichthyidae > Corydoras > Corydoras maculifer. The sequence continues at coordinate 286,550 of JAFMOD010000147.1, forward strand.
GGTCTTAAGAAATCCTTCCTATCCCTGCAGTACTCTCACATTTCCCACTCCCAATGCCAATTTTCCATATAAAACCACTGTTGATGCTCATAATACTACTTGTATTTTTTAATTGCATTTCTTGCACAGTATCACTGTATGTAACAGGTTTAGTTCCCACCCAATTAGCATTTATTTGGCTCTATAAAATAGGTCCACTGCTCCCATTTCTAAAGCTGTCATTAAAAACTTCTTATCGCATTATCTCGACCCATGTGTTTTCATGCTGTCCAGAGAATGATGGAAGAATATCCTACAGTTACACAAGCAGCTGACTGTTTAGTTAACACTTAAATGTTCAGGTGTAGATCTTAGGTAAAAGACTAAGAGCACAGACCTGGTGAGAGTTGGTGCTTTTGCTCCTTTTGTTGGGACAGTCAGCTCTGGATGGTGAGGAGTTGCGATGGGCTGGTCGTTTGTGTGAGGGACTTTGTAGGTATCTGCAAGGGGATGCTGGACCCCTGTCCAGCGGGGGACGCTGCTGCTGGTAAGGGCCTCCATACTAACGAAAAAAGTGGGTAATTACATTAAAATGTGTGACCACATCTGCAGGTGTTCTGGATTGCCAAGCTGATTAATGAAATCCAAATGAAGTCATGCTTCTCGTAATTGTTGAGAAATCCTTACCACAAACTTTGATCTAGTTACCACAGTATATCAGCTTAAATATTAATTAATTCCACCCTTGCTTATCAAAACTAACGCCTTATTGGCTCACCATTTTCTGTCTTGCACGTTTATAATCTTCCTTACCCTTTGAAGCTGATTATTCGTTGTGCGTCCTCCACACCCTGAGCTGTAGCCATTGAGAGAGAGACGATCCGGGTTCTGATGCTGGTTTAAACCCCAGGGCCACGGAGCAAGCCGATCTTTGCTGTGCTGGCCTCTTTCTCTGGGGTAATCATGTACTCTGTTCCTGTTGAACTCTGGAGGTCTGGGGAAAACCAGACAACATTTAGGAGGCTGAAAGTTATCATCATGTAAACTGTATGATTTATTAGAATAATGAATGAAACCCTACTTTAAGTCATACCATCAACATTACACCTGAAGCAGGAGCGTATTTTTAGTTCCAGACCTAACCAGTTATTGTGTGCAGTATAATGATGCAGGATTTTGCAATAGGCCCAGTGTGGTTGTGACTGACCTGTTGTTATAAGCTTTATAATAGTTTCTTCCTGACGTATGGCTCAGGGATGGGTGCTGTGAATGGTACACACTGCCGCGGTCTCTGTTGATAAACACAGCTATGACATATACCTAGTAGTAAAATTAAGATTAAGTGTTGGGAAGCTGGAGCATACCTGGACTGAGCTGGCCATTGGCGGCTGGAGCCAGGAGCCCATGACACTCTGCTAGAACCACCAGAGGGGTAGGAGTCCCATGTGTACTGGCCAGAATACTGTTGCTCTGCGTGATACATCCAGCCTAGAGCAGGGGCCACCCAAGAGCCATTAAAGTGGCTGGCAACACCATGTGGTAAATAAACTCGACTCTGCAGATTCCAAAGCAAAACTCACCACACTGGTGTGTGTGGAAATCCCAGCAGTGCAGAACTGAGATACCACCACAGCAGCACCTTCCTTTAGTTCCACTCTGAAAGCAAAGAAATGAGAAAGTATTTCTCAGCTGTATGGAACTGAAAGTATATGTACATGTCAATAATCAATCGTCTCCGGACTAAACTGTGCAAATGAGTAGAGGACAGTAAGAATTAATAAAGTTAATAAATGAGCGTTTGGTTCATCTACATACTGATTGTTGTGGTATCGGCAGTTATACTGTAAAACCACATGTCCTTATGATATTACACCTTTCAAACCACAGTTTGTACCCCATATACTGATGCAGTTAACCACACCAATGTTCTCATCTTTAGCCTAAACCAGTCATTATATCTCTTTATGGACTACACTTCCCGAAATACCACTCTAATCAGTGGTACTGCAGACATCAATCAACACCCTACCTAATCCTATCCCATCACAGGCATGAAGTCCCTGCCTTAACACCACTACATGCATTTACATGCATTATGCTTTTAGCCTCTGAGCTTACAGGATTCAACTTAGTGTAACCTCCTGTAAACTCAGATATATTCAACTAACTTACAAACTAGTCAAAGACTTTCAGGTTCCCGGTTATATTTGTGTAATTTCAGTCTGCTCTCTCTCTCTCACACACACACACACACACAGCTGTGTTTGTATATCCATTCAGAAAAAATGTTTTGACCTGTTTGTGTGTAAAGTGTGTTTTTTTTGTGCACCAGTACTTTGTGGGTGTATGTTCACTGTGTATTTATGTAGTATGTGTTATCTCTGTATGTAGTGTGTGTGCAGCTGGTTGATAACTACAGAAATTGTCACTGCAGTTTTTAGTGATTTCCCATATCAGTGTGTGGAGGAGCTACGGGTGGCAAAGGCATGATGGGAGGAATGAGGTCACAGTGTTTTTTTGTTTGTGTGTGTATGTGTGTGTGGTAATCAAAGTGGCAAACCAAACCTGCACACACACACATTTTACCCATGTAACAGTATTCACAAACGTATTAGTTAAGGGGCGGCACGCTGGCTTAGTGGTTAGCACATTCGCCTCTCAGCACTAGGGATTCCTGGTTCGAATTCCCATCTGGGTGGAGTTTCCATGTTGTCCGCGTGGGTTTCCTCCGGGTTCTCCGGTTTCCTCCCACAGTCCAAAAACATGGATCAAGTCAATTGAGTTCTCCAAATTGCCCCATAGAGTGTGTTTGTGTGCGTGTGAGTGTGTGCCCAGCGATAGATTGGCGCCCTGTCCTGGGTGTATCTGCCCAGCACCCGAAACATTCTCCCCTGGATGGGCATGGGGAACCCCCCCGCGACCCTAATATAGGATAAAATGGAAGATGATGAATGAATGAATAACTAGTTAAGTTTACTTTTACCCCCCCACAAGACAAGTAAACTTTCTCTCTCTACCTCTCTTACAAACACGTTCACACACTGTGTCTCTATCTCTCTCTTGCTTGCACTTAAACACACATACACACACACACACACACACACATCAGAGCAGTGTCTTTTAGATCAGAATCTTTACAATATCAGAATCTTGTAGATCAGTGTCTTTTAGATCAGATTTCTTGGGTGAATTGACACCGTGAACATGAACACTGATAAATCGAATTCACCTTGTGCTGTCGATACTATACGCTGATATGGAGGTGCCCCAAGCGACCCCTTCAGCACCCTGGTTATTAATAATGTTTATTACAAACAATCACATGATTTACCACAATAGAAAGGGTTATTTTAAAGATTACTATAGAAAATCAGGAAATGCTGAAGTAAGTGGTGATGGGTGCTGTGTCTTTAAATAGTGAGGGGTCTGATCAAGAAATTAGCTTAAGCTGATGCTAAACTACAAGCATATGCTAGTGGCTCTGCTGTAAGCTGCAGTTTGTTCTGCTACGAGGCACCAGCTGATATGAGAACTGTCAAATAGGAAGTGGCTACAATTTCCTGTACAAACGTGACTGATTCTACTGTAGCTGATATAATAAGCATGCGCGCGCATGCACACACACACACACACACACACACACACACACACACACACATACATACATACATACATACATGCAGGCACATTTAGAGAAATAAAAATATGCAGACACAAACACACATGTGCACATGTATAAATAATATGCACAAAAACATGTGTATATACACACACGCAAATAAGCACTTAAATCTCAGTATTAAAACACTTTCCCTAAAGTCAAATAAGAGTCAAATAAATTCTTTTCTCCTTCTGACCATCTATTCACCTCCATTCATCCTCCAATTTTGTTTACACGTCAGGATGAAAAAACTACAAATTACTGTAAGAACACTGATATGCTTCTTAGGAATTTGTGCTTAGTGTATATATATATATATATATATATATATATATATATATATATATATATATATATATATATATATATATATACATACATACATACTTTAGCATTAGCAGTGCAGCATCAAATTTATTTTTTGTTCACTTTGTTCTTGGGGTGCTTTAATACTTTATGTTGTTGTTGAAACAAAACAGTGATGCCAGTGGCTTCAAGATTGAAAGCTAGACCAACAGCATTAGGTTGATGCCAGAAAAACTGTGATTTTTTTTTTATTGAGATTAAATCACATTTTAAGAGACATTCTGCCCAAAAATATGCACTGTATCAACCCTAAGCCATCATGTTTTGGTACTTCAGCAAAAAACTAATGCACTCACTTACTCTCTCGCTCACTCTCGCACACACTGTATCACTGTCTTACTCATCTATCCCTTCGTGTTTAATCTCATACACACGTAATGAACCAGAAGAGCAGGTGTCCCAATGCACTGTAACCTGATATCTAACTGTTTGTGGATCAGTGACCTTGTTGAAGATCCTGTTCTAAAACCAAAGGCTGCTATTACAACCTCCTGTTCCTTATTAAGTTTTTCCCCTACCTTTTGGTGACCAAAATGAGGAATATATCTCTAAAATCAAGACCTCTGTGATTTTTATTAGGTAAACTGGTGATTTATTCCCCCCTAATCGTTAATGACATTGTTACATTCACACAGAGATCTGCTGGGTGGTTCACACCCACTTGCAGCCAGGTGAAGGGCAGGTGTGTTCATTCCTGTCTCCACCACCAGATCAATATTAATCCTGCCGGCTACACCACAGTCTGAGTTCCTAACACACATCGTTCTCGTAGTTTTTATAGCAGTGTCATGTCTGAAGAAGTTTACTTAATTTAAAGTGATTTAGTTTTAAATGTGATTTCAACTCAAACACTTAAAGCAGTTCTATTCTAAACGAGGGCTGAGATCATGATAAGCGGATGCAATAAGCTCACTTCCTTTGTGCACTATTACATTGCTATCATATTACACACACACACACACACACACACACACACACACACACACACACACACTCATACTTACATCGACATACACACAGGCACATACCCAACTAACAATAACACATATAGACATGCACACATTTATTTACACACACACACACACACACACACATGCTGATGTGCTCGCAAATGCACACCCACTCTGTGTTGTAGCTTATTTACTGTGTGGTCAGTGCAGACACACAAACACCCAAAGACCAGGACACACACACATTTGTAGTTTACTTGCTGTGTTTGACAAACACTAAAAGATGCAGCATACATCTACAACTACATGGTTCCAGACGGCAGTAGTGAATGGCAACCAAGTTCAGCTGTCCCTTTAAACACACACACACACACACACACACACACACACACACACACACACACGCACAGAGGCGGCACTTACTGAGCTCTGACAGACAGTCGGTGTGAGTGTGTATGTGTGTGTGTCACACAGACGAGTGTGGTTCCTCCATTTTTCCTTTTTCCTCTTTTCTTTCTTTCCTTTCACCCGACTCTCTTTCCCTCTGTCTGTCTGTCTCTCTCTCTCTCTCTCTCTCTCTGCCCGTCTCACTTACACCCAGCAATCACCCTCCAGCACACAGACAAAGAAAGGAAGGGGCCGGCTCAGAGAGAGAGAGAGAGAGAGAGAGAGAGAAAGAGAGACAGACAGACAGAGGTAGAGAGTCTAAAGCCAGATGTCCCGCCCTCTTTTACCAGCCAATCATCACGAAAGTCCCTCCCCATTCATCCCTATCCATTCCATCCCACACTGCCTGTCATTTTTTCTCTAGCTGTTCCTCTCGTCTTTTCTTTTCCTGTTTCTCTCTGGTCTCTCTTCTGATCTTGTCTTTAATGCTCACTTCTCACTTGTATACATTCTCTCTTTTGTCTTCCTGTCCTCTTTCTGTGCTCTGCTGTCATTTTGTTTTTTCTTTACTTCTTTATTGTTGTTATTTTCGTTCTCATTATTAATGTTTTCTTTATTGTGTGTTTCCTCTCTCTTTTCTGTTAACACATAATCTTTCCAGTCCCGTGACTGTCTGTCTGTTTTTACTCATTTTGTCTCTCATTGTCTCGAATCTTGTTTCGTTTCTTTGTTGAGTTTTTCCTGCATGTTGTCTTATTTTTGTCTTTTGAACTTTTTCGTCTCTGTTCTTCATCTTTGCTGCAGTTCAAGAATTGATTCTCTCTTTCAATCCTTGTTTGTTTCACTGTTTGTTTTTCTTGCTAAATCAAAATCTTTGCATCATTTTGTCTCATTTGACCTTCAACATTGTGTCTTTTTTTAAAAAATATTTTATGTTGTTCCCTTTTTTATGTTTCAAAGATGTCTCTTTTTCTATCTCACTCTGTTTTTTACTCTCTCTCTCTCTCTCTCTCTCTCTCTCTCTCTCTCTCTCTCTCTCTCTATATATATATATATATATATATATATTACCTTCCTCTTTCATGTTATCTTTGTTCTTCTGTCTACTTGTTACCATTCTCCCTACACATCTGTCTGTCTCTTCCCCATCTGTTTGATGTTTCCTACTTTCTCTCTCTTTATTTTTCGATCCTTTTGTATTATGATCTAAAAATATTTTTCTCCACACTTTCCCATAGGGAAAAAAGATTATACAAGTCCACTGTAGGCACACTGATCCATCCAGGTGGATGCACATACATATAAAAACGCATACACTTCACAGCAGACCCCCCTTTTCACTCACCCAAATTGCAGCAGTGAGGCTCTGCAGTTCTTCTCATCTAAACATGTGATGGATGAACTTTTTAGCATGCTCCGTCAGCACAGACACACACTCACACACACACTTTGTCTGTTTCCATCATGTTGCCTTGTCTGCATGCAGAGCTTTTTATGGCCCCACAAATTACTTTATTGTGCACTGTAGTGTGTGTGTGTGCGTGCATGTGTGTATGTGTGTATGTGTGTGTGTGTGTGTGTGTGTGTGGGTTTATCAAAGAACTAACACATGATCACATGATCCTGCAACATCAAATTCATCTGCACCGAACAGAATTCTTACAGAAGACACCATGTTCACGCTGTCTGGGTTGCCAGGTCATTTGTTTCACAACAATTTTTGTACAATGAAAGTGTGTATAGCCAAAATATGATATAATAATAATAATAAAAAAGTTTAATGGTTTCTTATGCAGTACATTTTTCATTTTCAGCTCATGTTTTTTTTTTCAATATCTGATTCTGTTGCCTTGCAGCCAATCAGTTTTCTGAATTTAATGTTGTAGTAAAGTAGCACAAGGGCTTTCCTCAAACCTTTGCCACCTAATTGTAAACTACTGACACATTAAGCCACTCAAATGTGTGTTGGGTTTCACGACAAAGCAGGGTCATCAATAACGCCCATCTGCCTGTGACATAATAACTTATTGAGTAACATCACGAGACCAGCGAATGTATAACTGTGCATTCAAGCTACAATTAGGCACTGTGGCTTAATGGTCAGCACATTCAGCGCTGGAGATCCAGGTTCAAATCCCAATCTTGGTGGAGTTTCCATGTTCTACTCGTGTCCGCTTGAGTTTCCTCTTAATTCTCCGGTTTCCTCCCACAGTCCAAAAACATGGATTTAAGGTAAATAGATTGCTCTAAATTGCCCCATATAGTGTGTTTGTGTGTGTGTGAGTGCCCAGATATAGATTGGCATCCTGTCCTGGATGTATCTGCCCAGCGCCTGAAATGTTCTTTCCTGAAGCTTTCTCTGAGAAACCTACTGCCTGTTATGCACTTGAAAGTGCCACAGTGGAAAGTGCTTTTACACAACACATTGGTTAGCATTGTTGCTAGGCTACATAGAAATTAATTCATTCCAGTCATGCTAATATTGTGTTTTAAAATCAAAACCAAATCAATCAACATAGTCTTTTGGCTTTGTCCATCCATCCATTATCTTCCGCTTTATCCTCTAGTAGGATCGTGGTGGGGTTCCCCATGCCCATCCAGGGAAGAACGTTTCGGGCACTGGGCAGATAGACCCAGGACAGGGCACCACACACTCACTCACACAGACACACGCTACATAGGGCAATTTTGGAGAATTCAATTGACTTGATCCATGTTTTTGGCCTGTGGGAGGAAACCAGAGAACCCAGAGGAAACCTACGCGGACACGGGGAGAACATTGAAACTCCACCCAGATTGGGATTCAAACCGGGAATCCCTAGTGCTGAGAGGCGAACATGCTAACCGCTATGCCACGGTGCCACCCCCTTTTGGCTTTGTCGTCCTGAAAAACTCCTAAACACAGGTAGGAGCCACCTAAACAGGTAAACTCAGTGTATTAGAAGTAAGCACTAGAATGTAAAAATATTTTTTTATTTACGGAGTGTGTCCGTAAACTATTGCTCATTCATCCAGAAATGCATTTGTGAGGTCAGACGCTGATCGCTGTCTCACAGTCTCTGTTCTAATTCAACCCAAAGTGTTGAATACGGTTCAAGCCATTGTGAGAGACAGAAAAGTTAATCCACCGCAGACTCACCTAACCTGGACTTAAATAGATGATTTGTACAGTAAGGCACATTCATAGTGGAACAGGTAAAGGGCCTTCCCCATACTGTTTAAAATACATGGCTCCTGAATTTCATGATTAAGAGGTGTCTCCCAATCCTGACTGGCTGTCCAATCTGGTTGTGTTTTCAGTTTTGATCTAGACCAAGTAAATCGATTTACGAGTATGGGCTCCCCCATTAAGTCCGACAAACACGGAAATCAGGATCCACAAGTGAGAGAAAAAATTAGTTATGTCAGCGACAGATGAAGTGCTTCAGTCTATAATTCTGCACCTGTACTGTACATATCAAAACTGCAGTGTCCATGTGTGCTATGGTATTTTGTGTGTGTGTGTGTGTGTGTGTGTGTGTGTGTGTGTGTGTGTGTGTGTTTAAAGGGCTTTTGCAGAATGAAACATGAGTGCTGTGTAACCTGGCGTGGTGATTAAGTGCTGAATGTAGGTCAGTGTGTAGCTTGCAGCTTTAGATTTAAACATACACACACACACACACACACACACACACACACACACACACACACACATACACACTAGTCCAATCAGCACAATTTACTATATACAGTCACTTCAGTTACACTGCATTGGTTTAAATGGTAGTGTGTGTTGGTCCATTAATTATTGATGTTGTAACCACACACACACAGACATATAGACAAATTGTTCCATGCATAATTATCCTTTACAATCTCACACATACAGACACACATACAGAAGATGACAAGTGTATGCAGCACACTGCAAAGCTGCAGAACGCCGGTTCCCACCTCCTCTGGTTCTGCACCTCTTCTCCTTCCACGTTCTCTCTTGTTATCCCTCTTGTCCTTTCCTCTATTTCCTCTTCTTTCCCGTAGCCGCTTCCTTATCCTCCCTCCTTGCCTCACTTCTCTTATCCTTGATGCAGGCGCCCAAATCGTCGCACGTGCATCTCGATCGGCTGCCAGTCAACCGAGAGCGGCCAATCCCGGCATGCCGTTCCGTGCCACTCTGCAAAGCTGAGCCACCACTCAGCAAGTGGGAGTGCACCAGATCTTGTGTGTACGTGTGTGTGTATGTGTGTGGTGCATGTGTGTGATTTGGAGCAAGGCCAACACACGGAGCTATTTATAGACCTGTAGCAGAAGACTCCATTTTCTACCCGACAAAAACTGGGGGTCTGAATGAAAACGCGCACTGGTCTTAATATTTAATATTGTTGCTTAATATTGTTGTTGTCTTCAAAAAACATGTTTTTTTTTCCACTAGCCTGACCTCAGAGCCTTTACACCTCCCACACGATGGAAATACAGCTGTTGGGGTCTAAACAAAGTAGACAGGTCGCTAAACGCTGCCCTCAGAGCTTCCTGAAATGGAAAGAAAAAGTCTCAGAAGATATGAGTGAACAATCTGCAGATTGCAAACAATTTTACAATCACATCACACGTTGTAATCAGAAAGCTGCCATGTGAGGACTACCAACTGTTACCTTTAAACTGTTGCTCTCTCAAAACTTGATATTAAAGGTGCAGTGTATAAATATATTGTGCTTCAACATTCCTGGTTCGAATCCCCATCTGGGTGGAGTTTCCATGTTCTCCCCGTGTCTGTGTGGGTTTCCTCCGGTTTCCTCCCACAGTCCAAAAACATGGATTAAGTCAATTGAGTTCTCCAAATTGCCCCATATAGAGTGTGTATGCGTGCATGTCTGTGTGAGTGACTGTGTGCCCAGCGATGGATTGGCGCCTTGTCCTGGGTGTATCTGCCCAGCGCCTGAAATGTTCTCCCCTGGATGGGCACGGGGAACCCCCCCTGCGACCCTAATATAGGATAAAGCGGAAGATAATGAATGAATAAATGAAAAAAAAAAAATATATATATATATATATATATATATATATATATATATATATATATATATATATATATATATATATATAGACATATATATATATATATATAGGCGGCACGGTGGCTTAGTGGTTAGCACGTTCGCCTCTCAGCGCTAGGGATTCCCGGTTCGAATCCCCATCTGGGTGGAGTTTTTATGTTCTCCCCGTGTCTGCGTGGGTATCCTCCGGATTCTCCGGTTTCCTCCCACAGTCCAAAAACATGGATCAAGTTAATTGAATTCTCAAAAAATCGCTTCTTATAGAGTGTGTCTGTGTGAGTGAGTGTGTGCCCAGCGATGGATTGGCGCCCTGTCCTGGGTCTATCTGCCCAGCGCCCGAGACGTTCTCCCCTGGATGGGCATGGGGAACCCCACCGCGACCCTAATAGAGGATAAAGCGGGAGATAATGAATGAATATATATATATATATATATTAGACATTAATAATCGTAATGCTAATGTTGCTACAAGTAATAACTTTGTCAAACTGCACCAGAGCAAGGTGGGGCTACGGGGGTCGTATCACTCTGTGGAGTGTCTTTATTAATGATGAACATAAAAGTATTTATAGCGTGATGTAACTGGACAACAACAAAGATACATGTAGTAAAATTAGCACAATCCTTAAAGCATTTGGTAATTCCAAGGATTCAGTGATTAAGAAAAAATGTGCGCAAAAAGAACCGTATCAGGTTCTAATCATATTTATTGACAACAGAAAATAATAAAGGAGGTTTTTGGAAAAAACTCCATTAATTATCTTGTTTGTGTAGCGGCATTATATTTATGAACTGCTCGATGGTTCACGTCACCCCACAGCAGTACTGTCGCATTAGTTCTGTTGTCCTTATTTTGTTTCCTTTACTGTAACTGGATTGGCTGCTGAAATACACAAGTTTTCCTCTGGGATTAATATAGTGATGTATCCATCTATACTGCAATTTTTGTTAAGAAGAATTTTTTGTTTAAAGAACAAAGTTCATGTTCGCCCTCAAAAGGTCTTAAAAAGGAAAAAGACAAACAAAAAACTTCAAATCAGAAGGAAACGTCAGGTCTGGCGGCACGGTGGCTTAATGGTTTGCACGTTCGCCTCTCAGCTCTAGGGATTCCCAGTCCGCGTGGGTTTCCTCCGGGTTCTCCGGTGTCCTCCCACAGTCCAAAAAACATGGATCAAGGTCAATTGAATTCTCCAAATTTCCCCATATAGAGTGTGTCTGTGTGAGTGTGTGTGCCCAGCAATAGATTGGCGCCCTGTCCTGAGTGTATCTGCCCAGCACCTGAGACTTTCTCCCCTTTATGGGCATGGGGAACCCCCCTGCGACCCTAATATGAGATAAAGCGGAAAATAATGGATGGATGGAAACGTCAGGTCTTTAGTAATGACTGTACTCTAGAACTGCAGGAGAAGTTGTATGTTTAATCAATAAAGCAATAGTATGTTTAATCATTTGATGAGAACATCTTGCATCATGCTCAGATTTACATTTCATATTTTGACACTTTAAGGTTTATGCATGCAGAAACCTTTTCACCTTCAGCTGTAAACTTTATTATTAAAGTACAATTATTACAGTAACAGTCAGGTGGTCACAGTGATTCATTGGTCTTTGCTCTCATCTCACAGCAACAAGGTCTTGGTTTGAGTAGGGCAATATGAATTTTGCATGTTCTCCCCACCTCTTTGTGAGCTTATCCAGAAGCTCTGTTTTTTACAGTAATAAAATGTGTAAGTCAGGTGATACAGGTTGTAGTAAATTGTTCTGATAAGTGCCTGTGTGTCTGATCAGCAGTGGACTAGTGACCTCTCCAGGGTGTTTAACAAACGAACAAACGTATGGTTTACAGCAAATAGTTTGGATCTGTATTGATTTATAAAGTGCAGGTCACTTTTTCCTCAATATCATTCATTAATTTATTTATTTTTCCATGTTGATAGATGATTATGTGAATGTAAGCTTTGCTCACCACTAATAATCATTTCATGCTTTCTAAATGTCTGGCTGAGAGTTACAATATAAATGAGAGTTAAAATAGAAATGAGAACCAATCATGGGTGCTGATATTTTTAAAAGGAAAATCATCTTTAGTATGAAGTGTTTTGAATCTAATGGTACAGATGGTGGATATAAACCTTCCTGCTGTGTGTGTGTATGTGTGAAGGATTCCAGCAGCCGCCTGCACTGGCCATAGCAACAGCATAGACACTCTTTCACTCTTATTGGCTGAGTACTAAATGCTATGATGGGAATGTGGCCAATCAGAGAACCCATCACGTAGAGCCTGGCTCCATGATCTCCATGGAAACAGAGGGACACACTGAAGTCAGTCAAACATGGAGTAAGAGTGCAAACACACACACACGCACACAAATATTCCACAAGTCTGTCTCCTGTTCGAAAATAGTGTACATGTTTTTACCAAATACACAATATGTGTATTGTGTACACAATAAGTGTGAGTTAAAAATAACTTAATATGTGGGATTTAAAAGTGTGTGTTGTATATAATGCATGTCTCATTAGACATTAATTTGTGTCTCTGAGTGCATATCTGTGTCGTTATGGTTTTTATAACATTTTTTAACAAACCTTCACATGATCAATGTCTGTATGTGTGAGTATGTTTGTGTGTGTGTATATATATATTCATTCCGCTTATCCTCTATTAGGGTTGCGGTGGGGTTCCCCATGCCCATCCAGGGGAGAACATCTCGGGCGCTGGGCAGATAGACCCAGGACAGGGCGCCAATCCATCGCTGGGCACACACTCACTCACACAGACACACACTATAGGGGGCAATTTTGAGAATTCAATTAACTTGTTCCATGTTTTTGGACTGTGGGAGGAAACCGGAGAACCCGGAGGAAACCCATGCAGAGACGAGGAGAACATGGAAACTCCACCCAGATGGGGATTCGAACCGGGAATCCCTAGCGCTGAGAGGCGAACGTGCTAACCACTAAGCCACCGTGCCGCCATATATATATATATATATATATATATATATATATATATATATATATATCTCACATGTATGTATGTATAGAGGGTTATGTTGGTTTTGTTGGACTCTCTTGGTCAGTTACCAGTTTGTCCAGTTTAAACCAGTTATTAAATCCACAATCTCTTTATGTAGTTAAAGAGAGCTTTCAAATCCTTTCTACATGTCTGTTTATAGCCAACACTGCCACCTAGTGGTAAAGAACAAGCAGCATCGCAACAAGAATTGTTATTGCCAGGACAATAACACACTCTGATCAGACTACTGAAGATGATTAAGTTTGTGGGAATGGCTGTATTGTCTGATCACCTGCAAGTTGGACACAGGGTCCATATATTTGGAGTTTGTATGTTCTCTTTGTGTTTGTATGAAGATCCAGTTTCTTCCCTCCGTTCAAAAACATGGTAGTTCCTAAAATGGCAGAACGCATTTTCCACAACCTATGTGTTAACTTAAGTGATTGTGTATATGTGTGTTATTGCCCTGCACTTTTATGTCCTATGACTGCTGTCTTAAATGCCTATTGATTTAAAGAAATGAATAAATAAATTACTTTTTGTAACAAAAGGGATAGATGGAAATAAAGCTAATTGAAATGGTCAGTAGGGCGGCACAGTGGTTTAGTGGTGAGCACGTTCACCTCTCAACGCTGGGAATTCATCTTCGAATCTCAATCTGGGTGAAGTTTCCATGCTCCCCCGTATCCACGTGGGTTTCCTCCCCGTTCTGCGGTTTCCTCCCATAGTTCAAAGAAATTAATTCAAGGTAAATTGAATGTTGTAAATTCTTTGTATAGAGTGTGTATGTGTGCATGTCTGTGAGTGAGTGTTCCCAGCGATAGATTGGTGCCCTCTCCTGGGTGTATCTGCCCAGAGCATGAAACGTTCTCCCCTGGATGGGCATGGGGAACCCCCCCCCTCCCTCCCCAACCCTAGAAGAGGATTAAATGGAAGATAATGAATGAAGTGGTAAATATAACATTAATTAATATGGATTTTAAGTATTAAACTCTAGAGAGTGCTGACATCTTATGTCAGACCATTTCATTCTCAGAATTGGATTGTTGTTTTTTTGTTCTCTCAAGTCATTTATTAGTTTAATTTTAAAACTTATTATAGCGACATCATTGTTCTGAAGAACATTACTTAAAACTGAACCTGTATGAATGCTGCATTGGGTTGTTTTCATAGTCCTTCTGTGATGGGATGTCTGGCAGCTTATGAGACTGTCTTTATGTTTTTTGAGCCATCGACATCACCCTTCACTGCAAACATGAACGATTCGGAAGGATGTCCACAGAGTCCATGCTGTACGAATTTGTCCTTATTAAATTCCAGTCACTGAGCGACTGGGTTGCTTTTTCAGACTGTGGTGTCACAGCTCTCAGATCAGGCCTGCTGGGACCAGGACAGCGGCGGCTAATGTCAGTCTGCTCACACATTCTGCTGACAGGACGACAACTCAGAACACACACACACAGTGGGACGTGTTACCTCCCGTTATTACAAATTTATCTTACTACTGGAGAGACACGTTTCTGAGCAGTGTTATTACAAAACATTGCATTGACCATGTTGGCTCGTGAGACTCGTTAAGAGCAGAGCAGGAGTTAGCACTTGTTTGTCAACGATTTTAACCTCATCTTTAATTTCTGCACATGTAAACAAGTGATGTGAGGAAAATGGATACGAGGATACGAGTTAAAGTTCCACTTCAGAGGAGCTTAATTGCTCTGAACTCTAAAGCAAAAAACAAGACTGGTGCTTAGAACATTTTCTTTAGGAAATACAGTTTCTCTGGTATCGATATGTACGTTAACGCAGGGAGACACGAGAGGGCGCTGCAAGCTCAAATTTTATTAGCTGCTTTATTTACAGCTTCCGAAAGCTTATTATTTTTATTTAGTTTATTTAGTTCTATATTTTTGGGTTTGTTTGTGTTTTATGATTGGTATTTATAAAAGTCTTATCTTAATTAAATTTAAACATCCCAAACGTAATGAAATTAACTGAACAGGTTGTATTTAGAACAAATATCCTTCATTTAAAGAATACAGAAGTAATTAAAAATGCTTGTTTTAATGATGCAAACTGAAAAACTGTGACACTGCAGCTTTTACTACAGAGACCTGGCACTTGTTTAACCCTATTAAGCTCGAACCTTGAAATAATTACAACATGCTTTTCAAATGCTTATTAAAAACTCACTTTCTAACATACAATATATGAACAAAAGTATTAGGTCACAGCCATTATTCATTGAATTTGTCTTATTATCACAGGTTTATACAATCAATTACCTAAACATGATTTTTGGACAATTGTATGCTTTCATCTTTGAGGGAACAGTTTTGGAAGACCTTTTTCTAGTATGACCCTGCCCCTGTGTACAAATTATTTTCCCAAAACACGTCTGCCGTCATGAGGTGGTGGCCTGACTAAGGTGGTCACCCACCTGTCAGGGCACTGGGATAAGCATTAGCACTTCAAAAAACATGAGTATCCTCCAGGATATAACAAAATAATTACACTAATGATGTAGCGTTCTCAAAATCTTAAATATCAAATGGGATATAATGCACCATGTGCTGTATTTTAGCTGAACTCAACTGTGCTGCTTCTACAAGCCCACAAAAGATGAGTTTATTCACCCAGCGGGAGAAGGAGAGCAATGAGAGTAATGAGATAATGAACCCGAATCAAACACCTGAGGAATCTCATCATCCTGCTCCTTCAATTCACCCCATAAATTACCTCCCGCTCCTTCGGTTCTCTACCTTCCACACACTTCACACATGGATCATGTGCTTTCATTAGTGTGTGTCTGCAACACAAATCATGTGCACTTTAGCAGATTCAGTCAAAAGGCCATTTGTAAGGTCAGACTTTGATGTTAGAAGAGAAAAGCCAGGCTCACCGTCCAGGGTCTAGCTCATCATGGGATTTGGGTCCAAATTGCTATGAACAGAATGAACTGTGATCTTAAAACTTTAAACTGCGTTTGTAGAGCTAGAGAAACAAGAAATCTTTTTTAAACTGTAACTGCTCCTTCTTAGCTGTAGCTAAAATGCTACATGTCTACAACAGCAAATTTATAAGGAGGGGCTTCCCCAAACTGCTGTCACCAAGTTAAAATAAGAGAATTATATAAAATGTTTCTGTGACTGTAGCAGTAATGTTAATCTTTAACATAAAAACTTCATAAGATGGAGAAAATTTCATATTTATTTATTTATCCTTACTGTGATGTGCCCAGCAATAGATTGGTGCCCTGACCTGGGTGTATCTGCCCAGCGTCCGAAATGTTCTTCCCTGGATGGGCATGGGAGAATCCCCCCCCCAGTAGAGGGTTAAGCAGAAGATAATGAATGAATGAATCCTCACTGGACACGTTATCATTTCCATCTGCTTTTAATCAGCTACATGCATCTAATCAAATGGCAGCAAATTAATTAGTAAATGACACAAAGTGTGCTAATATATTCAATACAGTGATTAATTAAAACATTCTCTCGGGATCATAACACCACCCTTCAGGTTATAAAAGCATGAATCCGTAAATTTACATTTTAAAAACGAAGTAAATTTTAGATTGTGCAAGGTAATAAACCCAACCAGCAAAATTGGTAATGTGCATGTTAAAGTGGAGATAAGTATCACTGATGACACTCGTATTATTTCCAGCAGAAGTGTTTGGGATGAAAGATCCATTCTGCTTTGTGATTGTGAGTTCATATGATTATTACCGAAATACCCAGCAGTAACCTGCAGAACATTCGCCCCCCACAGAGAACTAAAAGTGATTAGACTGATTCAGTTTCATCATTTAGTACTCAACCACCCACCCCCTTTCCTCCAAACCTCCACATACTCCTCCTCCATTCTTCACTCTGTACCTCTTTATCCTATTATGCTCCTCTGTCCCTGGTATCAGGAGACCCTCAGCAATTTTCACTTTGCTTGGCAGCATCAGTTGGAATAATTAATTTCTGGCAAAGTTCTTGTCTTTGTTCACAGAAGGTCAGAGTGTCTCGTGTTGCAAGTTTGCACCGTCCTGCCTGGCACCTCTGCGGGCAAACAGGTGCCATGCTAATGTACCGACAGCAGGTTGTTTCTGAGGTATCGACCTCGGGTCTGTGGGAGATTCAGTAATCTGCATGTTATAGATTAAAATAATAAACTCACAGGTATTCAGTATTAAAAAAGAAACATATTTTAAAGAAATCCATCCCATCAAACTTCTGCTTGGTTCTACATTTTACATTCCACATTTAATGTGTAGTGTATCGGTCACCGCATGTTCAGCCAGTGGTAGCCTTATTCTGAAACTGTAACATGGAAGATCTACAGGGTTGTAACGGTGTATCTTGGGTGTAGCGGTGTATCAGGTTTGTAGTGCTGTATCTGGGTATAGCAGTGTGTAGCAGTGTATAGCAGTGTATCTGGGAGCAGCGGTAAATAGCAGTGTATCTGGGTGTAGCAGTGTATTTGGGCATAGCAGTGTGTAGCAGTGTATCTGGGAACAGCAGTGTGTAGCAGTGTATCTGGGTGTAGCAGTGTATTTGGGCATAGCAGTGCATTAGGATGTAGCAGTGTATCTGGGTGTAGCAGTGCATCAGGATGTAGCAGTGTATATGGGTGTAGCAGTGTGTAGCAGTATATCTGGGTGTAGCAGTGCATCAAGATGTAGCAGTGCATCAGGATGTGGCAGTGTATATGGGTGTAGCAGTGTGTAGCAGTGTGTAGCAGTATATCTGGGTGTAGCAGTGCATCAGGGTGTAGCAGTATATTTTAGTGTAGCAGTATATCTGGGTGTAACAGTGTATCTGAGTGTAGCAGGGTTGTAACCGTGTATCTGGGTGTAGCAGGGTTGTAGCAGTGTTGATGTGTAGTGGTGCTACAGTGGGAGGAGGGTTCAGATCTGTGGATAATCAGACTGATCCATCTTGCAGAAGATCCTTTAACCAGGACCTCTCTTTATTTTTTAGTCACAGGAGAAATAATCAGGTGGTTTTTAAGTAATCTTAAAGACAGAGAGGTCATGACTGTCATTACAGAAAATTTAATTGGTCTGATTGAGTCACATGATTGGATCCTAATCTTATTTTAACTTATTATGGAAACTAGGAGTCACACTGAGTTTGTTAATAGGACTTGAGGTATTAGAAATGTGGATGTGCACTTGGTTAGGGGATGTTTGGGGGGGTAGAGTGTTATAGTTTTTTTAGTGTTTCAGTAGAAATGAATAATTACAAGCAAAAAAGAATTATGGTAAATGAACACAATAACTATGCAGCCTCTTTGGTTCATAATTGATGTTCTAATTCATTTGGAGATATATGGAACCACGAGTACACGAGAATCTGTTACCACGGATGTATAATCACCCGAAATCTAATCAGGTTCCACACAGTTAGTTCCTAAATTAATTTTTGTAAGTTAAGTAACAATCAAACTCGTAACTACATTAATGTTTGAATTGTTTTTCCCAAGACTGATTTTGCACAATTTGTATGTCAGAAAGTTTATATTTGCGCTCAGGAGGAATATGTTTAGGTTACAGCGACGGCAGCTGATGGCGCTGATTGCTGCCGAGGCGAGTTCTTTTCTCTCTTCTTTTCCCCGGCGAATATAATTTAGCTATTTATGTCTGTATGAATGAGTCGTGATTCTAAGCGCCGGCTGATTTGCTGCCTGATTGCTTCATTGTTCTGCGAGTTGCCGAGGTGAAAAAGGAAAAATTGGACGCAACCCGAAATCCGTTACTGACACAGTACACAGAGATTTAAAAGAAATATTCACATCATCCTTAAACCCATTTTCTATATGACTCATTCTAAAAAAACCATGTAGCCAATGACTGAGGGTGGTGTGGCCCCACAGCAGACTGAAGTGGAACCTGACTGAGGGAATAAAACTCAAAAACTAAGGTGAAACGAAGCTTTTCGATTCTACAATGCATTGATGATACTGAAGTTTGTAAGTGGAAGGAGTTTGAAGATGTTGAGAGTGGAGCTTCATCAAATCAAATCAGGTTTATTGGTCACATGCGTAGATATACATGGTACAGTCAGCATTTATGTGCAAGTAGTGCAGCGCAGGGTTAACAGTTGTCAGTCTTATGAAGGTGTTGTGGGTGGGATTGTGTCCGTTTAGTCCTGGTTTAGGGTCTGAATCGCCATTGGGAATAAACTCCTCTTCATCCTCTCTGTGTTTGCCTTCAGGACACGAAAACGCCGTCCTGATGGCAACAGAGTGAAGAGCTTGTTGCCAGGATGACTGAAGTCTTCCACAATCTTTTTGGATTTGGACCAGCACCGCTTCCTGTAGATGGTCTGGAGTTTTGGAAGTGCTTCTCGGATGGTGCGGCCGAACGTACCACCCTCTGTAGTGACCGTCTGTCCAGATGGGTGCTGTTCCCGAACCAGGTTATGATGTTCCCTGTGAGGATACTTCAACCGTGCAGGACCTTGGAGGGCAGCCTGAAGTCTCGTAGACGTCTAAGGTGGTAGAGACGCTGACAAACCTTCTTTGCCAGTTTGTTAATGTGGCAGGACCAAGATAGGTCCTGCGCGATGTGAACTCCAAGGTACTTCAAGCTGTCTACCCTTTCTAATGCAGCGCCGTTGATCCTCACAGGGTGAAAGCTCCTTGTCTGTCATTATCATGTTTAAAATTTTAAGTTTATAGTTTACTCCACTTTCCATTGTCTTCCTGTAGCTCTCACGTTCAGTACAAGGCACTGACTCTAGACCTAATTTCTGGATATGCCCTCTTTTACCATCATAAAAAACACTCCGTGAAAACACTCCGACTCGTTCACTCCGCTCTAGTGATGAATGTCGCTCTAGTGATGAATGATCCAACCTTACTGTGGTGCAAATTCTCATGCCATTCAAGACTGAGTGACTTAATTTACATCACACATCATACACTCCACCAAATTGCATCACATAGCGCCACAGGAGGCCATTCTTACCTGTGGCCATCAAACTGCATAATCCAGCCATCCATCATCTTCCTCTTAATCCTCTGCTAGGGTCAGGGGGGTGCTCCCCATCCAGGGGAGAACGTTTCGGGCATTGGGCAGATACACCCAGGACAGGGCGCCAATCTATCGCTGGGCACACACTCACTCACACAGACACAAACACACTCTATATGAGGCAATTTGGAGCATTTAATTTACCTTGAATCCATGGTTTTGGGTTGTGGGGGGGGGGGGGAACCAGAGAACCCAGAGGAAATCCACACAGACGAGGGGAGAACATTGAAACTCCACCCAGACTGGGATTTGAACCTGAAATCCCTAGTGCTGAGAGTGCTATAGATTAAATATATAAAACTTACTCAGACTTGCCACTTTACTTGTACTTTCCACTACTTTTTACTTCATTCTTCATATTTTGTAATTTTAGTTTAATCTTACTTTAACTGCACTTATTGGTAATTTTTACTCTTCTTACATTTGGTCATTTACATTTGGTCATGTAGCAGACACTTTTATCCAAAGCGACTTACAAGGTGAGCACAGGGTTAATCACAACATCCCTGGAGCAATGAGGGTTAAGGGCCTTGCTCAAGAACCCACATTGGTAACTTCAGTGGACCTACGATTTGAACCTCCAACCCCAAGCCAGATTGGATAATAATCAGGTATGATTACAATACATCCATGTTCTCCCCGCATCCATGTGGGTTTCCTCAGGGTTCTCCGGTTTCCACCCACAGTCCAAAAAAATGGATCAAGGTCAACTGAATTCTCCAAGTTGCCCCATATAGAGTATGTTTGTGTGTGTGTCTGTGTGAGTGAGTGTGCCCAGCGATAGATTGTGTATCTACCCAGCGCCCGAAATGTTCTCCCCTGGATGGGCATGGGGAACCCCCCCGCGACCCTAGTAGAGAATAAAGTGGAAGATAATGGATTGATGGATTACACTACAGTGTAACTGGTTTTCTTAATTACTGACTTGTGTTCTCTCATTTCTAAGTCACTTTGGATAAAATTGTCTACTAAATGACTGAATGGAAATGTATAGACCATGTTTGATTTGACCCTGACACATGAACACAGTCCTACTGGGGTAAAGTATAGGGAGTGTAGTGTGATCCTCCATATGTGGGTCTACTTCCTGTACACAATCTGCTTTAAGCTGCTGGTTTGTTATTAAATGCAGCCGCACAAAAAAATATAACCGAATTACAGTCATGCATCATCCAAACTGTTTCACTGGCCCCTCAGCTATGATGGGTCAGAGTGAGACAGGGAGCAGGTGTGAGACGGTCCTGTCATCATTCTTCAGGTCTTTTCTCATCTCACAGTCTCCGTCCCATCCCTTCATTCATTCCATCTCTCTCATTCATTTCTGAGTCGGGTCGAGCCTCTTTGTGTTTCAGGCTCCATTATTCAAAGCACTCAGCTGCTTTTAGGCCTGCAGCTGAAAGAGCGAGAGGAAGAGAGGTACAGCAGGTCAGAGGGAGAGAGAATCAGACATGTTCAGATCGCACATATCTGATTTGATCTTTGCTTGCACACCCAGTCAACAAATATTTAAAAAAATTTATGTTTGTAAAATATTACTGCATATTCACTCACTCATTCATATTAAATACTCTTTTCTGACTCTTTACTTGTGGGTGGACCAGTCGGAGTGGATTGTCGTGATTAATGTGGGATTGACATAATAAAATATTTGACTGACTGTAGTGGAAATGTTTTAAATATGCTTTTGTCTGATTGTTAATTGTATTTTATCATGGTATTTGACTGTTTTGACTAATTTA
This sequence comes from Corydoras maculifer, assembly GCA_019802435.1. Lineage (NCBI taxonomy): Eukaryota > Metazoa > Chordata > Actinopteri > Siluriformes > Callichthyidae > Corydoras > Corydoras maculifer. Next base: position 308,711 of record JAFMOD010000147.1, read on the forward strand.
AAGCATGTATTTCAGTGAGGTTGAATTTCAGCAACATTGCAATTGAGTGAGTGCTCATCTGAGTAAGGATGTAGGATTCAAAGGTCAAATTTGAGAGGATCGTTTACATTAAGGTCGTACTGGATTTGGATGTGGGTTTGAGTGAAGGTGTATTTGAGGTTGGACTTGAGTAAAACAGTATGTTCATTCATTCATTATCTTCCGCTTTATCCTATATTAGGGTTGTGGGGGGGGGGGGGGTTTCCACATGCCCATTCGGGCGCTGGGCAGATACACCCAGAACAGGGTGCCAATCTATCGCTGGTCACACACACACTCACACAAACACACTCTATATAGGGCAAATTGGAGAACTCAAGTGACTTGATCCATGTTTTTGGACTGTGGGAGGAAACCGGAGAACCCGGAGGAAACCCACGGGGAGAACATGGAAACTCCACCCAGATGTGGATTCGAACCAGGAATCCCTAGCGCTGAGAGGAGAACGTGCTAACCACTAAGCCACCGTGCCGCCTAAAACAGTATGTGATCATGGTTTTCTTTAAATGGTACTTTAGTAATATCCAAGTTGAAATAAAGTTACATTTATGGACAGTTTTATCCATTCATTCATTCATTATCTTCCGCTTTATCCTCTATTAGGGTCGCGGTGGGGTTCTTCTTGCCCATCCATGGGAGAACGTTTCAGGCGCTGGGCAGATACACCCAGGACAGGACGCCAATCTATCGCTGGGCAGAACAGTTTTATACAGAAAATATTTTTAAAACAGTTTTTGTAAAAACCTTAATGTTCCTGAACTAAACCTTCTGTGGTTAGATTTTCCACTGATGGATGTTTTTTTCATGTCTGGTAATAAGAGAGTTTTTCTATTTGGCTCATGTTAATCTGCACATGTGCTTTCAGGCTGATGTGGTATTTATGCTGTCTGTCAGCACTGATTTAATCTGTTTAACAAACTGGATTTGTCCACACACCTCTCCTGCATTGTGTTTGAGGAGCTGTTAGCTTAGCCGTGGCTACAAGCTGCGTTTCAGGCTGCAGGTGCTGCTGATAGAACAATAACTCTGTCTGCTTGAATTCAGCCAGCTGTCAGTCCTCAATCATCATCACACATCCCCATGAGTGAACTCTGGAACTGTGTCAGTTATACAACAGCAGCTCAGAGCGCGTGTGTGTCTGTGCATTAGCATTGTTCATCTCACACACAGTTTACACAGCTGAAGAGAAAATAAAGACGTTTTACTTCGAAGCATTAAACAGACTTAATAACAGCTATTTATAATTCACACCTTAAGAATCCTGAATTCAGACGTCATGATGTTTTACTTCTACCATTAAAAGATTTTAACAAGATTTTTTATGTAAGCATTTAAATGAAAATCAGTAAATGTAGCGCTTTAACAGGTTCAATTTGACATCAGGTACAATTAGCAAACCAAATGCGACAAGCACAATGTCATGTCTGATTAATACATTAAACCCCATGAGCTCAAAATCAGGTCTGATTATCACATTGAACATGATGAGCCCCATGTTAGGTGTCGTCAATCCACAAGTGTGTATTCAGACTGTCTGAGGTAACCCAGGATTCCCAGAAAAGACAAAAACAGGCACAAGGAGAATGTAAAAATTCCACAAAGAACCCAGTTTACCCTGTCTGGGAATCGAACCCAGAACCATCCCACTGTGCCTCTCCTGAATTAATTCGGAATGAATCAGGTGCTTAGTCCTTTTTGCGATAGGACATTGTCTCAAAGCATCAGAAACCTCAAAAGGACTGGTACTAGATGGCTCTTTGTGGTTCCTGTCTGAGTGACCTGGTACTAATAGTTTAATGATCTGTAATAATCATTAGTTTTAATGCCGGTGTACAGTCATGTTTAACAAGATCCATAGATCAAGTTTTATTGGTTTGATATTTAGCCTCCTGATGAACCGTGTGTTCGTTCTCACGGCTTTCGGGCCATGAGAAAGTTCAGGCCTTTAGCTCTGCACTAAATAATGAGATATAATAGAAGAGAAGTCTGTTACTCTTTAATATCCTCTGACTGTGGAACCTGCTGCGCTCAGAGCTGAGAGCCACTCCGGGTTATTACTGTTCACACAAACACACACACACTGCAAACACTCCACACACACAAAACACACACACAGGGTAAAGACTCCGACATGAATCTGTCCACCAGGACAAAGCAGAGCAACACAGCGCTCACCGCAGGCCTTCAGACCTTCCTCCTAGCAACCCCATCCATTCTGATTATTTACAAGTATTGAAGATGCTGTAATGCGGAGCCGCAGGTTTTGTAATAACTGCAGGGGAGCATCTGATTCGTTTCGCGGCATTAACTCTTGTTCTGGACCTCTGATTTTCCCTGATTAAAGGTGAAGTGAGTGATTTTGGCTCAGCAGGACAGAACATGGCCCCAGATCAGGTTTAATCAGCGCAGGTTACAGTTTAACCCGGTTATTGTTGTGCGTAATTAAAGCTCTCCACAGCTGCAGATTTGGGGGCCGCTCCGTTTTAAAGGCCAAACCAGTAAGATAAGGTCACGCTGCTCTCTGTTTAGCTCATTACATCATCCACTTCTATGGTAAACTTAGAAACATGGCTGATAACGGGGGCTGGATAACCAGTCTTCAAAGTAAAGTCCTGGCTGACGTCAAGCGCCGCACTTTTATCAGCTGTAAACACTTTACAGAGCAACTTCTTTCCTCAGCTGCTCATCGCAGTGAAGCTCTTGTTGTTTACATCAGCTTCTCTTTCATAATTATGGGGAAAACAGATTCTGATGATGGAGCTCTCAAGATGAAGATGGTAGTAATAACATTGTGACAAAGCAGATAATTCTTTATAAAACCTCTGCACCATCAGCAGCTGTATCATAAACATCTGTGGAACCGAATGGTTTAATGTTACATGATGGTCAGATGGGTGACACGGTGGCTTAGTGGTTAGCAGGCTTGCCTCTCAGGGCTGGGGATTCCAGGTTTGAATCCCAATCTGGGTGGTTTCCATGTTCTCCCCATGTCTGAGTGGATTTCCTCCTATTGTCCAAAAACATGGATTGAATGCTACAAACTGCCTCATATAGTGTGTGTTTGTGTGTTGAGTGAATGAGTGTGCCCAGTGATATATTGGAATCCTGTCCTGGGTGTATCTGCCCTGTACCCGAAACCTCCTCCCCTAGATGGGCATGGGGAAGCCAAGTAGAACCACGACCCAAGTAGAGGATTAAGCGGAATATTGGTCGGATACATTTACTAATCATTGAAAAGGGTTGTTTTTCGAATTAATGATAACACAAAGAAATCATTTATTTTAGTCATAATACTAAGCTCATTTTTAGGGTGTTGGGATTTCAATCTAAAGGTTGTGAGATCAAATCCCATGTCCTATGAGGTTGCCAATGGGGTTCTTTGAGCAAGGCCCTTAACCCTCTTTGTTCCAGAGGTGCTGTATGTAACCCTGTGTTCTGCCCCAACCATCAAGTTAAAATACCAACTTTTAGTCACAATACTAAGCTTACTGTTTAGGGTGTTGGGCTTTCAATCTAAAGGTTGTGAGATGAAATCCCATGTCCTATGAGGTTGCCAATGGGGTTCTTTGAGCAAGACCCTTAACCCTCTTTGTTCCAGAGGTGCTGTATGTAACCCTGTGTTCTGCTCCAACCATCAAGTTGGAATACCTTTGAGTTGCTTTGGATAAAAGCACCTGCTAAATAACTTCATGTTTACTAAATACAAACGGAACAAAAAACAGAAATGATTTACCTCATATATTAGTATCATCACCCATCCATCCCTTATCTTCCACTTTATCCTCTATTAGGGTCGCGGTGGGGTTCCCCATGCCCATCCAGGGGATAACGTCTCGGGCGCTGGGCAGATACACCCAGGACAGGGCGCCAATCTATCGCTGGGCACACACTCACTCACACAAACACACTCTATATGGGGCAATTTGGAGAATTCAATTGACTTGATCCATGTTTTTGGACTGTGGGAGGAAACCGGAGAACCCGGAGGAAACCCACACAGATGGGGATTCGAACCGGGAATCCCTAGCACTGAGTGGCGAACGTGCCAACCACTAAGCCACCGTGCCGCCCTAGTATCATCACTTTTATTTTAATTCACACAATTTCACTATCTACTTCTTAAAATATTCTTTTGTTGGCACATTTTAAAACCCAACTCAAAACCTTATTGTTATCAAACGGTATCAAACTCTACATTCGGTTTACAACTGGTTCCGAATAGTAACGAATCGATTCTCTGATCCAATGCATCAAACAATAAGTCGACTCTCTCGATTCAATTCCACTTAAGCAAAATACAACAGCTAATTTTTCCCGGTTGTTTGCGTTAGAAAACGCGTTTTAAAGACGATAACGCGTCTGTTTTTTTGTGGTAAGCAGATAAGTTAACATTACTTACAGATAAGTAAAACATTATTTAAAAAAACATTTTATATATATATAATTCATAGTTCAAGTTCACGGCTGGATTGTTTATGGTAATTATGATAAAATGTGTTAATGTTTTGATTTATCGGTTGATAAACAGAGAAATGTTTGATGTTAAGTCCCTGAGCTGATTTACTGCTTTTGATTCAATTTGAGCTGAAAAAATGTTCAAGGTTGAGAGAGTTCCTTAGTAGAACCGCTGTTGAACCAGAACTGTCCAGCAGGGGGCGGCGCGAAGCAGTTGAAATTATATTTAAAAGTCTGAGTACGCGGTGTGTGTGTGTGTGTGTGTGTGTGTGTGTGTGTGTGTGTGTGTGTGTGTGTGTGTGAGAGAGAGATCCTACAGATGACACAGTTTACAGGAGTCACGTAGAAGAGTGTAAATTTGGTGAATTCTGTTGAAGAGCTTTAGAACGTGAGACAGACTTTCCAGTTGAGTGAAGCGTTGAATGTAGGGCACAGGCCTGAACACACACACACACACGCACGCACTTTTCCAAATTACTCTCTGCTGGAATCCATAAATGTTTACATTCACAAGCATGTACAAACACACACAACACTGAGGCTGGCACAAATACACACTCACAGCAGCACTGTGTGTGGTGTGTGTGTGTGTGTAAACTTTGTGCCCTGCTGATTATCTGGTATGTAAATATTTATTTCATCTCTGTGCTGTTGCTCCATTACAGCTAATGTGGAAAAGAGCAGCACTCTCCATATTACCCCCCCGCCCACCCACCCACACACAATAATCACCACCTTACACATTAAACCCGTTCATAATTTATAATATTTTCTCCGCAACATACCCCACCAATACACAGATTAGATCAGATTCATTAGATCTGATTATGTTGAGATTATGTTGTGAGATTCATGTTAATGCAACAAGCCTCCTGTGTTTTTATTACTGCCATCAGACACCAAACATCTGATTCTGGTGCTGTTTGATCTGTTTGATCCTCCTGTGAACTTTTTATTTCTAACTACTTCAGTTATTTCTCTTAATTGGGTACATTAGCTCTAGTTGTGTGTCTTTATTAGTGGGTAGAAGTTTTTACTACGTTTACAGGAGATTGAAATGTCTGGGCATTTCTTGGTTTACATTTTTCTTGGTCTGTAGATTTGTATGTTCACTTCACAGCTGGTCTGTTTCAGGTCCTTAATTCCTTTAGGTCAGCATCATTTTTATGGCACAAATAGAAAGACATGCACGAAAACAGAAATGGATAGATGGGTATAGAGACAGACACAGAGGCAGAGGAAGACACTTTTGTATCTCTAGATTATAATAATTGTGTGGATCGTTGACCTAGAACCCAGATCTGGGTTAATCCTGACAATGTGAGACTGAATTATATTCTAACTGGCATGTGTGTGTGTGAGAGAGAGAGAGAGATGGATAATGTACGTCTCTGTGATGATTTTAGTCTTTATTCACTTACAAAAGATAAACAATGATGTCCTGTGAAATCATAAAGCTGTAAAGCCATGTGTCAAATAATCTACTGTAGGGTCTCATCATCTTTACCATTATCATCTTCACAATCCAGGAGGTGAGGAACAGCATTAACCAGACTTTAATAATATAATAATATAAAGTCATATATAAACAAGCGTGTGTCTGCGTGTCTGCCTTGGTGTATGTTGCTCCAGGTGAGCTGCTCCTTATTCAGTTCTAAATGTAGCTGATCTGCATTTAAACTGGAAAATAATTTTATTAGTCTGATTATAATAGCATCTCACACTGTGGTGTGTGTGTGAGTGTGCGCGCACGTGTCAGTTCTCCATTGAGCTGTTTATTATTAGACAGTTGCCTGAGAGCATCTCCATCTCGCACACACTCTTTGTGGTGGGTCTTTGGAGTTCACATCAGAACAGCATTTGATTTCAAGCTGAGACGCGGTACTGTGTGTGTATGTGTGTGTGTGTGGATGACACGGTGGCACTTAGAACATGTCCGTGATGTCAGACAGCTTGTTACCCGTGAGAGCAGAAGAATGACGGAGTGAATCTGATGAAGCACAGAAACCTGCGTGACTGCAGAACAGATTAAAGTCTAAAGGTTTTCTCACTGAACAATATTTTTATGATTCAAGATAAAAGAACCGTATTCTTTAAAACTGCTGAACGTGCTGATGCTTTGATGTTTTCTACTTCAGCTGTAAATAACATGACCCATTAGCAGAATTAAAGCTTATAAGTCTCTTTAAGCTTTCAAATGAATGTCCTGTGTGTTTTGGTTTCAGACCTACTTTTAATCTTTAAAGTTGAATCTGTAAAGAGTGATGTGATAAACTGATCTGTATAGAATTCTTCTCTTTTGGCTGGTTGTCTGTGTTCAGACATTTAGTTCATTATTGATTTCATTTATCTTCAGGGTTATGGATTCAAATCCCAGGTCCACTCATATTAGCAATGTGGGTTCTTGAGCAAGGCCCTTAAACCTTATTGGTCCAGGTGGGATGTATGTAACCCTGTGTTCATTCATCCATCATCTTCCGCTTTATCCTCCACTAGTGTCGGGGGGGGGGGGGGGGTTTCCTCATGCCCATCCAGGGGAGAATGTCTTGGGTCTATCGCTGGGCGATAAACAGTATTTGGGCCCCCCCCCCCCCCCCCCCCCCCCCCCCCCCCCCCCCCCCCCCCCCCCCCCCCCCCCCCCCCCCCCCCCCCCCCCCCCCCCCCCCCCCCCCCCCCCCCCCTTGGATAAAAGTGTCTGCTCATTGACCAAATGAAAATGTAATTTAATATTGTTTTAATTGTGGTGTTTTTTTTTTTTAGATCACATGATCCTCGGTACTCTGAGCAGACAGACGTAAACATGGCAACAACCTCCTGTACCAGGTAACATCAGTTTTCATCATATAACCATTAACTGTGCTCTGAACAGTGTGGTGTGGGATTCAGGTTCAGTACAAGATTTTTAAATTCGAACAATTAAGATAACAACAGAACAGTGCGTTGACTGTCCTTGCAGTCCTCAGTCTGTCCACTATTCACCCACTAGAGCATTCATTCATTCATTCATTATCTCCCGCTTTATCCTCTATAAGGGTCGCGGGGGGGTTCCCCATGCCCACCCAAGGGAGAACATCACAGGCGCTGGGCAGATAGACCCAGGACAGGGCGCCAATCCATCGCTGGGCACACACTCACTCACACAGACACACTCTATATGGGGCAATTTTTGAGAATTCAATTGACTTGATCCATGTTTTTGGACTATGGGAGGAAACTGGAGAACCCGGAGGAAACCCATGCAGACACGGGGAGAACATGGAAACTCCACCCAGATGGGGATTCGAACTGGGAATCCCTAGTGCTGAGAGGCGAACGTGCTAACCACTAAGCCACCGTGCCGCCCCCCACTAGGGCAGAGGCTCTCAAATGTGTTGCTTACTGGAGACAGTCTGTTAAAAACATCAGATCCAATCAGTCTGTTTGTACAGGAACTTTATTTTATAACTGGTTTACAAAATAAAGAGCAGCACTCTTGCAGAGGTCCATTTTGAAAACACATCAACCTTAAATGACTCATGTGACTGTAATGATGTTATAATACTAAAATGAACCAACATTAATAAATTACATTAGAAAATATAAATGTTAAATCATAAAAGAATGGTTTATAACAAAGGTTTACCTCTCACCAGCGCCCCCTGCAGTTCCTTATGTGCCACACAGTTTGAGAACCTCTGCACCAGAGGAAACGTCCTATATAAAACCAAAGCTGTGTCCGAAATCCCCTACTGCTCAGATGGTACTAGATTTGATCCGCTGTTTAACCTGTAAAGCAGCCTTTTTGATTCTGCAGTCTCTACACAACCTCATTCTAGCCATTTTGACCTCCTGCTGTTACCTAACATGTTGTATGTAGTAGGTGATTTCAGAAACTGTGCTCATGAATATTTATGACTCTCTGTCACTCTGAATCAGATCAAACTGTATATCTGATGTGCACAGCATTTATACAAATTATAATACTGGTAGTGGGAGACACGGTGGCTTAGTGGTTAGCATGTTCTCCTCTCAGCGCTAGGGATTCCCAGTTCGAATCCCAATCTGGGTGGAGTTTCCATGTTCTCCCCGTGTCCCCATGGGTTTCCTCCGGGTTCTCCGGTTTCCTCCCACAGTCCAAAAACATGGATCAAGGTCAATTGAATTCTCCAAATTGCCCCATATAGAGTATGTCTGTGTGAGTGTGTGCCCAGCGATAGATTGGCGCCCTGTTCTGGGTGTATCTGCCCAGCGCCCGAAACGTTCTCCCCTGGATGGGCATGGGGAACCCCCCCGCGACCCTAAAATAGGATAAAGCAGAAGATAATGGATGGATTGATAATACTGGTACTTCCGGTCTTTAAATCCGATTGGCTGAGACATTTGTTTATTGACAATAACACACCTCTGACAACTTCACATTCATATCAATTAACGTAGTGCAATACATACAGAAATGTTTTTCATAAACTGCATTTGGTAATTTGGTTGTTAGAAAAACCAGACACCTGTCAACCAGCTATCCTTGTAGAAGACCAGTTTATTAACATTTATGATTTTTAATAAGTGCATTTATGAATCAAAATTTTTTTTTTTTATAGATGTGTTTGTAACCATTTTTTAAAAGCAATATGGCACTCGAGGTTGTGTATTATTGTGAATAAATTACAGGAAACTGTAACTGTACTCCTGTCTAATAACACCTCTTTCCTGTGATTTTTTTCACAATATTGCCACCCTATTGTAACTTATTGTTTATTATATTTCAGCTTAAGTTTTCTCAGTAGTGTGTGTATGTGTGTGTGTGGGGATGCTCTAAGTAGGTAGCATACCATGGTAGTGGGTGTGTGTGCAAAAGTTTGAAAACCCCTGCAATAGTTTGAACTTTACAAACTCAAAACAATAACACAAATGGTACTCAACATTGAGTTGAACCTAACGGTCATGAACAGAGATCGGACTTTAACCCTATCAAACACCACAGAGATGAACTGGAACCTTTGATTCTGTATAAATAGGCGAAAAATACTCTGCTCTAAAAGAGAGAAAGCTGTTATGAGGAGGACCACACCCCCCCTTTATAAAGGGAAGAGCAACCATAAAAAAGCTCCTGTAGGTGTCCCTATACATTTGTCTTTAACGTGAACCTCAAATCCCTCATATGACAAAACATCTAAGGCACCATCACGACATTTAGCTTCAGCGGTGTACAGGGTTCGAGCTAGAGCTAGAATCAACGAGCAGAAACCGAATCAATACAGTTTAAGTGATTTCCAACTCTCAAGTCTGATGATGTAGAGACTGTACATGTGTTTATATCAGTGTCTTACAAGCGGAGAATAAACACCTGAGAGCTCGTGTCAGCACCACCACATCCCTCCGTTTCACTGGCGCAGCAGGTCTCAAGTCATCGAGGGGAATTATGTTAAGTGCTAAAAAAAAAAAGTCTTAGTTGATCTAATATTGAAGCATAATTTTATATTAAATTACTTAAGGGGAAAAATTGGATAATCATAAAATTGTCATACTGTAGTCAGTGCCATGTTAGAGATTTGTATTTAGCACTCGAGGTCGTATCAGGATATTCAGAAGTAAAAATGAAAGAGGGTCAGAACCTGCTCCGTTTTCTTCTGTTTGTCACTGAAGTCCTAATGCTAATGTTGCTACATGTAGCTTTGTTATTACATTACAGTACATTATGCTTTTAATACGTTTGGGCTTATATTAAAAGAAGTAAGACAAACTACATTGGGACACGACCTTCATAGCTCCAGCTACTTTAACAATTGAGCAGAACCATTAGCTCACGTAAGCAACATTAGCATAATGACATTTTAACAACCTGGAGTGTTAAATAGACGTGAGGACTACAGAATGACACCACCTCAGGGGTCTAGTGCTATATTAAACTGTAGCCTCTATTAGTTCTACTCCAGAATCTACTAAATTAGGAACCAAACCATAACCCCACCCACCATGTTTGTTTGGCTGCAGTACATATAATGCTGAACTTGGCTACATCATCATTCGCTTCAGTGCAGATGAGGTTCATGGTGACTGAACGAGCATTTAAATCTTTAGATTAACGTTCTGTTGGTAATTCAGATCCTCTTCATACTTTATAGTAGATATTAGCTGGGCTTTGTGCAGGCATCTCCTGTACGATGTAGACCGGATGCCCGTAATCACCGCTGACCTTATCATAATGAGAGCAGTAGGTCGAGTCAGAAGTTCGCAGTGGAATGATGATGTCACTAGGCTCCGTTCCACCCCCGGCGCTGACACCTACGTTGCTGCCACCATTGTTTCCACCCCTTCTGGGTGTAAGGGCAGAGAGCGAGAGGCTGGGGTGCTGGGTGTCAGAAGGTTTGGATTTTTTCCTGCGGTAACACAAGACGCCAATCACCGTGGCAACCAGCAGCAGTAAGATGGCTCCGCCGACAACTCCAACAGTCACTGCGATGATGGAGGAAGAAAGGGTGCCATCACCCTGGTCCACATCGCCTCCATCAGCTGAATTCCCACTGCTCGAGGAATCCTGCGTGTTTGGGGTTCTGCTGCTAGATCGGCCTGGGTCCAGCTTCGGTTTTGGGAGGGGTCCATATGGACCTAACACACACACACACACACACACACACACACACACACCAAGTTAATCACCAGTGCAGACTTTGTTTCTGGTCAATGAAAATGCTACTTACTCTGTCCCACTTTAAGCACCACTTTCATTCCTCGTGTGGCACAAGCTCCTCCTCTCGTGATGTCCAGCCCCTGCCTCGTCCCGTCCGACGTCGCTGAAGGACATGGCTCATTAACATCATGATTTAAACACTATTTTATTAAATATTAATTCACAGTTGGCGGCTTAGTGGTTTAGCATGTTCTCCTCTCAGCACTAGGGATTCCCGGTTCGAATCCCCATCTGGGTGGAGTTTCCATGTTCTCCCCGTGTCTGCGTGGGTTTCCTCCGGGTTCTCCAGTTTCCTCCCACAGTCCAAAAACATGGATCAAGTCAATTGAGTTCTCCAAATTGCCCCATATAAAGTGTGTGTGAGTGAGTGAGTGTGTGCCCAGCGATAGATTGGTGCCCTGTCCTGGGTGTCCCCCCAGCGCCCGAAACGTTCTCCCCTGGATGGGCATGGGGAACCCCCCGCGACCCTAATAGAGGATAAAGTGGGAGATAATGAATGAATGAATGAATGATTCACAGTTTTGTTACTGCTATTAAATTTAAAAGGTGCACTGTGTTGTATTGCAGATTGCAACCAGTTTCCCTGACCAACATGGTGGTCTTATTGGGGAACAGCTTCTAATCAAAACCCCACTCTGTGGGGCTAAATTTGGTGGTGCAACATGACAGCCTTTAAAAAGGCAACCTTCAACATTTAAATCCTACAGACTGCACTTTAAATGAATAATTTGTATGATATTAGGATTTTGTTTATACTAAAGACATGAGCATGAATTTTAAAACAACCTCCAAAATCATGCGCCTAAGTAAAATATCAAAAGGTAATTACCCCCCTTACCATCTAAATGCTTTTTAAAATCTGTAAAGTTCACGTGTGACAGTATATTAAACATTTAATGGAGGAATGAACACACACACACACACACACACACACACACACACAGTAAATTAGCTTTCCCTCTGTTAGTTTTGTACTGGACCATGTGCAGATTATAATCATCACTCATTTACATCCTGGTACTTAGTGGTTAAAGTTCAGCAAAGCTTAATTTTAAACAGCGTAATGCTTGGTTTTATTTTAATCCTCTTCCGTTGAATCACAGATGAAGAGGCGTTTAAACCGAGACGCCATGCAGCTACCGAACGATTCCAAACAAGCAGGTTAAAAATAAACTTCTCTAACTCACCAACACTCAAACATGGCTCTCACCCTCTTAGGCAGAAAGTGTTGCATTATGGGTAAAACAAAGCCGGTAACGCAGTGGTAGTGTTGACTGCGTAAGAGGTGATTTTGCTAAGAAGACAGCTTGTAACTGGTTTCTTTGTATCAGTAATGAAAAAGGAGAAGTAAAAATGGGACTGCGGCAGGACTGAAGAGCAAGACGGGAGGAAGAGATGGACAGATAAAGAGGAAATGACAGAGGTGGAAGACGGAGTAATTGAGACAATGATGTACAGTGACAGGGTGAAAAGAGAGAGAGACTGATGGAGGGAGAGAGAGAACAGAAGGAGGATGGAGAGGTTGGCGGGACAGCAGAGCGGAAAAGTGTAGAAGTCTTCAGTGAGCCGTTACTTCATGGGTTCACTCAGTCAGGAGCTTAAATAACAGTTCTGATACTTACACAGCTACACACGGCTGTACACACAATCGTAATGCTAAAGTGAATAGCTACATGTCAGAATACACAACTACACACTTCTCTACACAACCACACACAACTATACACTCTTGCATAGATGTACACTTCAGCACTTCATCACTGCTCCATCAGCCCTCTGCACACACTTCCTACCACAGCGTCAATAATAAATGAACTACAAGAAAGAAAAGAGAAAATAAGTTTCACAGAGAGAAAGAAATTAAGAAATGAAGCTTTTAAACTTTAGTAACATTCAGACAGTGAGGGAGTCAAACCGACCGTCGAGAGTTTTCTGGGTCATGTATCTGTCTCTTCAGTTCAGAGACACAGAGCGACGGCAGAAAGGCAGGGGAAAAATGGATAAATGCAAATTAGCTATTTAAAAGGGCTTTTCAATGGTTGGCACAGCAGGCAAAGGTGGTGTCACACAGCCTAAGTGCCCAGGTTCGGTTGTGGTTGTTGTACCTCTGCATATATGCCCTGTGGTTCTAAACGCATCGCAAAATCTTTGACATCCTGTGCCATTCACCCAATCAGATCCACTCACAGTGTAATTATTTACTTTAATTCACTCAAACAGAATTACGCTGATTCAAAAAGTATGACTGATACATAATTAATCACTCACAGAAAACTGCAAATCCCCATCTTCAGCTGCAGGCTTTCAGTGAGAAACGCTGATTTATTATTAATCAATCATATTAAATCTTCATTATTAGAGACACCTGTGTGGATTTAAGCAGCACAGGAAAATAAGTGGAAACCAGATACACAACTTCACAAGAGGAAAAGTGAGACAGACATCTTCGTTGATACATCAGCACATGGTTCACTTGGGTGTTTGAACATTTTACTACATTTAAATGTCAACTCAGTTTTCTGGCAACAAAAACAATTCAAAGAATACGTTTTAATCTGTCTGAATTAATAATATAAAAAGACTCTTTAGATTCAGAATTGTACATCCTTTATTTTTATTTTTAAAGAACTGCAAATAATCTGAAGCCTTAACCTGCTCTCTGCAATCCCAAAGTACAGCAACTACCACAAATACATATTAAGATACTGGAAAGTAGAACTAAAAATTGGAATCTGGTTCAAGATATTACATACTGAGATTAGATAAAGATATCTAGAGTCAAGTTCAAGTTGGAGTTATTTATTTATAGAGTGCTTTTTACAACAGTACGTCGTCACAAAGCAGCTTTACAGAATGAAAAGCCTTTAAACCCCCAAGGAGCAAGCTGAAGCGACAGTGGCAAGAAAAAACTCTCTGTTATGTTGTTATTTTAAGGAAGAAACCTTGGGAGGACCAAGACTCAGTGGGGGACTCATCATCCTTGACTGGCCAGGCAGCAACAATGACACTGTGAGACACTGGACAGTAGAACCTGATCATAGAATCCATACTAACATTAATAATGATGATAGTTGGGGTTTATTGCCACATCAGCACAATTCCAGCTACGTATGTGGCAGATCACATTTCATATTATTAAGTTATGTTTACTATAAAAGGTGTAGTTATACATTTTTCTTGGTGAAATCTTGTCAAAAATGTTTTGATGCATGTAAGTGAAGTTGTCTTTGTGGCTGCAGGGCAGGGCATTCGATTAGTGTTTGATATTTAGTGTCTTATTGCAATTATGACAGATAGGGAGTTCTTCTCTAGTCAGCAAGTTTTTGTGCGTCAGTTGGGAGTGTCCTATGAGCAACCTTCTGTGGTAACGGTTCTCGGTCTTATAATTCATGGGTTTTATATTTCGTTGGATTTTTTTTTATGTATTTTGAGTGGTTGTTGATTTGGGTGTGGCATATTTCACAAAGGAAAACGCTGCAAGTCATTGACGATTAAGTTCTAGGAGATGTTACATACATCCAAACATTATCTTCCGCTTTATCCTCCATTAGGGTCACGGGGGGTTTCCCATGCCCATCCAGGAAAGAACGTTTCGGGCGCTGGGCAGATACACCCAGGACAGTGCGCCAATCTATCGCCGGACACTCACTCACTCACCCACACAGACACGCACACATACACACTCTATATGGGGCAATTTGGAGAACTCAATTGACTTGATGCATGTTTTTGGACTGTGGGAGGAAACCAGAGAACCCGGAGGAAACCCACGCAGACACGGGAAGAACATGGAAACTCCACCCAGATTGGGATTCGAACCGGGAATCCCTAGTGCTGAGAGGTGAGCGTGCTAACCACTAAGCCATCGTGCCACCCATGTTACATACAATAAAATAAAATTTGTTCTGTTGTTTTTGTTCTTTTGCCATCTGATGAGTTGAGTGCATCACATGACGCTAACGTCAAGATTCATCAGGTTCAAACTGTAAGCGAGGTATTAGAAAAAATGAGGAACTATGTATAAATGTTTTCCCCACAGTTAAAACCTTTAAGAAATCTTTGTTACAGGCTGATGAAGTTAGTGATTCTTTTAACCCCTCATTCTCTGCAGCCTTTATTTGGATCAGACAAAATTCATTTCTTTTAAAGTTTGTTATTCTGGATTTTATAAACTAAACACTTCATTCACAGACACATTATTAGGAAAAGCATCAGTGTATTGTTATATAGGAAGTATGTCAAAATCAACAAAGGAAAAAAACTAGTAAACATTAATCTGAGTGTGACCTCATTAAGCTGCATCCTTCTGAACGAACACACACACAGAGTTTTATAAAAGCTCCAGTATGTCGTCGTTGTCACAGCGTATGCACTAAAAACAAAAATAAAGAGACATTATGGAGAATCATTCATCGGAAATAACTCGGAGAGACATCTGAGTCCGCTTACCGCCAATGGCGTGCGCGCGCGCTCACACACTCACACACACACACTCACACACACACACACAGCATAATGTTGGGATTACACTGGCAGCATGCATCCTGTGTTCGCTTGGTGTGTTGCTTTAATCCTTGAGAATGTGCACGACATGTTGCATAGTGAGATCAGAACTACAGAGAAGCTCCATATTAAAGATGCAACACATCCCACTTTAATGTTCGTTATTAAGAATAAAAACAAATTTTTTATTAGTGTTGCACACAAATGCACACAAACACAAATACATATACACACATACATACATTTTACATATATATATATATATATATATATATATATATATATATATATATACATACATACATACATACACACACACACACACACACACACACACACACACACACACGGCCCATGTTTTTACATATATGTCCAATATATCCGCTGACCACAAAGATGGACTTTGTAGTTCTACAATTACATTCTATAGTCCATCTTATAAGGCAGTTATACTAACCTCTATACCACACAGCTGCCCAACATATTCAGAAGTCTGTTGTTGATGTAATAATTTATTTATTATCTTCCGCTTAATCCTCTATTAATGTGGGGACAAGATCTCCAGGGAAGAATATTTCAGGATATAGATACACTCAGGACAGGACGCCAATCTATCACTAAGCACATTTACAAGCAAGTTTTTTTTACTGTGGGAGGAAACCGGACAACCAACATAAAACGCATGTGAACACAGGGAACATGGAAACTCCAATCCGATTGGGATTCGAACCTGGATCCCCAGAGCTGAAAGGCAAACGTGCTAACCACTGCCGCCCTGCTGTTATAGTAATAATAATATGATCGGATGTTCTGTCTGTGGATGTATTTTATCTTGCACTGCTAATGGATTGTATATTTTACAGCATTGGAGCTAAATGCCACTGTGAGTGGTCTGCTGGAGGTGTTGAGAGAGATTTCAGGCTGAACCAAAATGTCCTTTCTTTATCTTCATGCATCTTTTATAGAAACTCATCTGGAAACATGATGAAGGAAACGCAGCAGTGATGTTGCACTTAGCAGAAGCTTTTTAAAAGCTGCACAACCTACCACAGATGAATCAGGTCATGTGTGAACGTGTGTGTGTGTGTGTGTGTGTGTAGACATATATACATTATACATATATACACGCAATACACGCACAGACACACACACACTGTCATATGACATGTTTGCACCTTTACTTTACTTCTCTTGTTCACTTTTAAGTGTCAGTAAATTCATATATACACAGTAAACATTTAAATCAACTAAACAGTGAATCTAACACCTGCACCTGGATACTAAATGATTTACTTTTACAAAACCAGAGAGAGAACAGAAACCTGAAGTGGGTTCGGAACGGACGAATAGTCCATTAATAGAAACCCTGGACTTTTGGAACGGAGTAATAAAAACCATGGAAGTGGATTCCAACTGAGGAGATAAAAGTGAAGACAGTAAAGAGATGAAGTTATGATGCATGCATGGATTGAAGCTAATGTGCAATGAGCTGGTGAGAGGGTTCGAAAATTGACTCCCAAAATTCAACTCCGACTAAATAAACACGACAGAACCTGATATACAGCCAGCAAACAAACTCAAATTTAGGATTTAGATAGCGTCCAACAGAGTAATTCAGTCACGAGTGCTTCACTCAACAGGAACTCGATGTGTGTGAGTGTGTGTGTGTGTGTGTGTGTGTGTGTGTGTGTGTGTGTGTGTGTGTGTGTGTGTGTGTTGGTGCACACATACTAGGTTAAAGTGATCCCTAGGGAACTTCAAGCACTCCACGGTTGAATGTTTGAACTGAAAACAGAATCTGTAGCAGTTTGGAAAAGAGCCAGTGATACAAGCTTTCATACACACACACACACATTATGCACTTGCATAGGTGGGGGTGCCCAAACTGCAGTTCTCATCTATTTTTAAAAAAAGGCCTCCATGTTATTTCTGAAGAACAATTCAAGAAAAATCAAGGAAATGCTTTTTTTCACTCTGTGTAAAATTTTCTTTGTTTGGTCTTCAAATATTATCTACCGACAAAAACCTAATATATAATAATCCTATGAGGTCATTAGCCATCCATTACCACAAATACTTCACATTCATTTGGTAATTTAGCAGACGCTTTTATTCAAAGCAACTTACAAAGCGAGCACAAGGTCGGCCACAGCATCCCTGAAGCAACGCGGGTTAAGGGTCTTGCTCAAGTACCGACATTGGTAACATCTGGGGACCTGGGGACCCCACAATGTTCAGATTGATAGGCCAACACCATAACTACTGAGCTACAATGCCAACATCCACATTTATTGGAACAACACAAATCAAATCTGATCAGATTTTTCTCAGAACTCCATAAATTGACTGGACAAAATTGTTGGCATGTTTAGCTTAATATTTGGCATCACACCCTCTCTGGGAACAGTATTGTGACCTGATGGAGCACCCATGTTCTCTTATGGAGACCCAGATTTCTTAGGTCCTACATTCAACTCTTTAGATTCCATAATGTTATGAACAGTCACAGCCTTCAGTACAAGCAGCGGCAGCATCAAACATAAAAAACATCTGATCTTCCACCATGTTTGATGGGCTAACTCCAGCAATTTTGTGCTGTGTATGTAACAAAATGTCCCTAAAACACCCCCCTCCCCCCCATGTGAACTCGGCTGAAGATTTAGACATGTACACACACACACACTGCTGCTGACCTAATTCAGGGAGGTGACATGTCACTCCATGTTAATCTCAACCAACTCGATCTCTATATGTTGCTGTACCATGCGCAATCCTGGAAATATGAGCTTGAGTTCCATATTCCTGAAACCACCACCAAAATGATAACCAAACGTCCAGTTTGTGATCCCTAACCCTAGAACCCATCAGTCAGTTGGTTCAGATCTCCTGATGCTCATTTTATTTTTTTACTGCTCCAGAGGACAACAGTGAAGGTTTACGCCCACAGACTTGAAACTTTACAATTGAACCGATGCACACAGACGGACATGCACAGAGACAGATGCGCAAAGACAGACACGCAAGCAAAAAAGTCAGGCATTCAGATAATTGAGGACATACACATGCAAGCACTTGTGTGTGGGTATGTCTGTGTGTGGGTATATCTGTGTATGTGTGTGTCTTCCCCCTTGGTGTACACTGAGTACTCAAATATCGAATGTTTGATCTGAAAAGCTCAGAGCGCTCATACAAAATACTCCTAAAAGTAGTTTGGAAACCAGCCAAACAAAAAAACAAAAAAAATCAAATTCTCATTCTCTCTCCCTCTCTTTCTCTTTCTCTGCTCTCCCACACACACACATGTATTTTTTCATTGTTTTATTAATAATGGTTAAACCACTAAAACCAACCTTAATGTGTTCTAATGTTATTTACTATAAAGTATTATAGAATGTAGTATGCAGACCTTAGTAAAAAGGGATGAATATCTGTACACACTCCATGTCTTGCTGCACGTCTTGCTCCCAAGCAGCCGAGCTACACTGCAACTGTATTATATTCTGTACCAACTCCAGTTTAGACCCAACAATGATCTGAGACTCTGATCAGAATTGATATTTTAAGATCCATCCATTATGTTCCGCTTTATCTTCTATAAGGGTCGCGGGGGGGGGGGGGGG